>JAFEJD010004034.1:0-17921 GCA_018296065.1 Blastomyces percursus
TGGTTGGGATGTACATTGATTCGGAGTAGATGATTCATTATGGTAAATAGGATGGTTGAGATTGGAATCTCAGAAATTCGGTGATAACCCCATCCAGATTTGTGGTGACCAACAATTATACCACGTAGATGGGAAGATAATTCAGTTCTCCTTCTATTCCTAGCAATCCCACCTAAAATAACGCGTGGTGGCATGAATAATCGCGGATTGAAGATATCATAACAAAAGATTGATACTTTTGTTTAGGTAGAAAACTAGTGGGGGTTGCCAGCATTTTTGATCTAGTAACGTTAACTACAGTGTAAAAATTCATTATTCATCAGCGAAGAGGTCGAAGTCCCCTTCCAGGATCCTCGCCAGCAGCCATCACCACATGGTGCACCCAATAGCCAATAATTCGAAAGTGGGACCACATGTATCGCGGGCTGCAAGAGCGTATCATCCTTGGAATTTGGATGGAGAAGTCTCTTTTATGAATAGTAAGTCGCACATTGGAGGCTGATAGTTAGCCATTTCGACGAAGCAAGTAGTTAACGCATGCAGATGAAAACCTTCCCCTCTGATATTGCAAACAGGAATTTGCGTAAAAATATTATTCTGTTTTATCAAACATTTATGCTCATCTCAAGTCAATCAGTTCCACCTATTAGTTACGTGGTCAATCAAATGGATTGATTTACGCTTGAGTTAGGGCTGTTCTTGTTTCTTGTTAGTCATTTTGTCAGCTAGTTACTGGGGCAAAAGAGCTCAATCACCACCAGTTAACACTGGAGGAAGAGGGGCTGAATCACAGGGAGAGCTAGCCATGGCTGACGTATTTAAGATCAAATTCTGACTAAACGATACAGCCGAATAGATCATCAGCGGGGAAATATATGAACCCACAACGATACATCCATTGGGAACAGCAACTCGCCTTGGATGGGAAATATTCGAAGGACTGACCCGTCGACAACATATTGAACATACATTTCTACGGCCCCTGATAAAAGCTTAGATATTGGCGGTGACTGCGAGTCATGCATCTAGCGCAATCATCCCGCGAAACAGCAACAGTTCAAGAACCGGGCAACGAGATGGAGACATACGCTGGAGATGAAGAACGAGAAACGGGATCTATAGATGGAAATATGGATAATGAACCCTTTCTCACACCAACCCCCAGTAATACACACTGGGTTGCGCCCAAAGGTTTCGTATGGATCGAAATTGGTACGAATCCCTCGATTAGTTTAACCCACCACGCAACTGAATCACGATAGCTAACCCCCGCATCAACAGCGATTTTTGCAAATGTATTCCTATCGGGCTTTGATGGGACCATCACAGCATCGACCTATGCTATAATCAGCTCAGAGTTCAATGCTGCCAACAATGCTTCCTGGCTGACGACCTCCTATCTGATCACAAGTACTGCGTTCCAGGCCCTCTACGGCCGGTTCTCTGATATCTTTGGTCGGAGAGCTTGCTTCTTCACCTCTACCATTGCCTTTATGCTCGGCTGTTTGGGCTGTGCTCTAGCCCCAGACATCGTGTTTCTAAATCTGATGCGTTCTGTGACCGGACTGGGAGGGGGTGGGCTGATGACTATGGGTGCGTAGAGCAAGCTAAAATTTCCGTTCCCTTTACGCCCCATATGCATACATTATCTACTTACTCATGGAACAAATAATGCCTCTATAGCGACGATAATAAACTCAGACATGATCCCGTTCAAGGAACGAGGAATGTATCAAGCAGTCCAAAATGTCCTCCATGGATTTGGGTCAATCTGCGGTGCCTCGTTGGGTGGGTCGATTGCAGACACAATCGGATGGCGATGGTGTTTCCTCCTCCAAGTGCCAGTGTCAATTCTTGCTCTCATAGTCGGCCATCTAGTAATTAAAAACCAGACGCACTATAATAACGCGAGTTATGGGGCGTTGCCCAAAACAACGCTGTCTGCGATTTGGAACCGTGTCGATCTGTCAGGCGCCTTTTTGTTAATTATAGGATTGACAGCCCAACTTGTGGGACTCAGCTTGGGCGGCAACGAGCTGCCCTGGAGCAGTCCCTGGGTTCTTTTATCCCTTGTTGCCAGTGTCCTTATCCTGGGACTATTTTTACATGTTGAAGCAACCACATCGGCCATGCCGGTGATTCCACCACATATGCTACGAGGAAAGCTGGCCGTGTCAGCACAAATCAGTAACGTTTGCGTGGGGTTGGCGGCCTATGCGGTACGTCAAGCGCCCATGTCCTCGTTATAGCCAACAAATAATGAAGCAGTTAAGCCTAACATTAAACAAAGTTCCTCTTCACCCTACCACTGTTTTTCCAAGTCGTACTGAAGGATTCCGCCTCAACCGCCGGTGTGCGACTCATAATACCTTCCCTCGCCACCCCTGTGGGCGGTGTTATATCCGGTTTCGTCATGTCGCGCTGGGGTCAGCTGGCAAATCTTGTCCGTCTAGGTGCATTACTCATGTTCATTGGTAATGCTCTCGTCATGCTGCTTGGATTTGACTCTGCCAAATGGAAGTATATCGCGTATATAATTCCCGCCAGCCTTGGGCAAGGGATTGTATATCCGGCTATCCTGTTCACGGTTCTCGCTGCTTTTGACCATTCCGGTATGTCTACCAGAGAATATTTTCATATTTGTTGTCCATATCGTTGTTTTTCTTATCAGTTCTAATCCTGATGAAACCATCACCAGACCACGCCGTCTCCGCTTCAACGGTCTACTTAATCCGTTCCCTAGGAACCGTTTGGGGCGTAGCAATCACGTCAGCAATAACCCAGAACACATTAAAGAAAAGGCTCCCTGAAACCCTGATCGGAATACGAGACAAATGGAAAGTAAAACTCTTTTCTTTCAGTTCTTCATTCCTTAACCCATCACCCTACTCCTCTCTTCGTTCTCCCCTCCCCCCTGGTATCATCTTCCTTTCAAACATAGCTAGAAGCACCCCAACTGATCAAAAACCATCCCCACTACCCCACTCTTTCGCAACTTTTATTCTAGATCATCGAAGAAATTAGACACTCCGTTCTGGCAATTGGCAAGCTACCCGCAGACGCCCAGATGGCCGCGCGCCAAGCCTACCATGACGGCATAAACCTTTCGTTTGTAGTTTCCGCCGGCTTCGGCTTCATCGCGACGGTTTCCGCGCTCTTTGCGAGCGGGAAGGGATTGTCGCGGGCGAGCAGCGGCGACACAAGGATGGCTGCCTCTGGTTCTTAAAGGGGTTGGAGTTCGGAAGGAAGGAATGTGGGGGATTGGGGGGGATTTCAAAGAGGTTACCGCGATGAGAAATGAGCTGATTGGCTAGTTTCTCATTCACTTCGCCGTGCAGGTAGAATAAGGTAAGTGATACGTTTCTTCTTGGAAAGACGATGCGACTTTGCTAGATACTCTGATGTGCCGTGATGTCGAATTGGAGGTTGGAAGGGAAGAGAATAGAAGTCGATTGGGAGCGTGCTGCACAAACGGATTCAATGGAATAGAATATAGATGATGATGGTACGTATGTTATGTACCGCATGCCATGGTGAGATTTCCTGGAATAAGATGCAAAGTCAAATGTGGTCCGTTAGCTGTTGCTAATTTGCTCCTTAAAATTTCTGTTCATATTAAATGAATCACTAAAGAAAATGCTTATAAAACACAAAATTAACAAATTATTTGTCGTTATATTGATGCCAAGGGAAAAATGTGTACAGAGCATGGCATTTGGGTTATGGATAGGCGAAGAAAATAACGGTGGGTGCCACTTCACCATCCAGTTGATAGTAAGAGAACAAAAGGTAAAAAAAATAAAAGCCTTGGAGCTAAACAGAAAACATAAACAAGCAACTAGAGAGACTATTTGGGAAAAAAGAAAAAGAAAGGAAAACAAATCATCTGCAAAGTACATTACAGCTGTGGGTGGATTTAAGAAACTATCTAGGCAATGTTTTTTTGCCATTTTAGCAAGCCACTGCTGGAAAAGTTACAAAATATTGACAGGATAGGGATACGATGAACAAAGTAAGCTCGAGTTCTCGTGAGCAGAGTGAAATCAACAGTTTTGTTAAGAAGGCAGCATGGAACGTCGGAAGTATATAGAAAATTAACGCCTAAGTTCGAAAAGAGTATTTGTTGCTTTGGTTATATAGAAGCTGTACATAGTAGTAGATAAGAAGAAAATTACAGATATTATGATATCACATGGCTGGTTGATATAAGAAGGGAAAAATAAAAAATAAAAATAAAAATAAAAAACCGAGGGATTTACAGGAGTTTTTGAACAAAAAAGCATACGAGGAAATGCAGAGAAAAGCATGAATGGGAGAAGCAAAAGGGAGAATTTAAAATAAAAATAAGAGGAATATAAATAACGCCCCAAATTGCAATGAATATCATGGCTCATGCAAAGGAAACAAAGGGAAAGGAAGAGGGAGGGGTGAATATGGAAGGTAACGCTGTGGTGGAAGAAAATCGAAGACAAGAAAAGAGACATGTGCTAGGATTTGACATGATCACTCTGAATATCGAAACGGCGAGAATCCGCCGGGCATGAATTCAGTGCATCTTTTTAATTTCTAATAGTCATAGGGTTCATAGACGGACTGATGCGGCGGATAACCAGATACACTGGTCTGCGATTGCGACCATGTGGTACCCATAAGTTTGAGACGGCGTTCTAAAAGCAAGGAGGGTGGGAATGTTAGTTTACCAGCTGCTCTCAGATACGGTTTCCATCTATTAAAAGAAAAAAATATAAAAAATAAAAGAAAGAAAAGAAAAGCAAAAAGTGCGAAAATACATACCTCTCTCGAAATCACCCCATCGTTTCATAGTAATCTTACTACTATCAAACTCTCCCTCGTACTCGATTCCAGCCTTCTTCGTCTTCTCCCCCGCTGTCTTACGAGTATCACCCCAGCTAAAGTCATCGAATTTCCAGTAGGAGTATGTGGGCAGGACAAAGTTCCATATGGGCAACGAGAGCAGGTAAATGAACATCCACATGATGTAGGAGAGGCGGTGGGCCGTCACAACGATCAGGACCGCCGGCAGGCCTAGAATTAGGGCCAAGAGGACAAGAGGAATGATTTGGACAGGCTTCTTGATAATAGAAATGATAACGACGTAGAAAGTGAAAGCAATCGCAGCAGGCAGGACAAGTGTTCCCACGAGTTCCATGAATACCACGAACTGCATGCTGAAGCAGAAGGTACCGCAAAGATCGCGTACAAGGACAAGTTCCATGAGGTTATGTACGGTACTGTTAATCCACCGACGGCGCTGGGATAGCAGAACGCTGAATTTCTCTGGAACCGTCGTTTTGCAGACTGCTTGAGGCACGAAAACTTGCTTTCGTTTTGGGAAGGTTTTCAACATAAGCGTCGACAGGTATCGGTCCTCACCAAGTAAGAGAAGATTCTTCTTATGGAGAGTGTCAACCACATTCTCCGAGTAATGCTCAACCACGTCGGGGTTTGCAAGAATTGGCACCCAATAATTCTGCGCTCCCTTTGGAGCTTTGATTCGATACATGCAGAAGCAACCTGGCAAGCAAGTGACACCACCGAAGACAGACTCGAACGACTTGGAAAGGTGATGGGAGATGAAATACTCGAAAACTTGTATCATCGTAACCCAACTCTCCTTCTTATTGGCGATCTTGGTCTCGCCACATAGGCCCATGATTTCTGGGTCCTGGACCATGGCCGAAATCATGTGCGTCAAACTGTCCGGGAATACCTTTGTGTCTGCATCAACCATGAGAACGACCTCGTAGAAATCCGGTGATATGCCCGTAATCTTCCATAATCCATTGAACATCTCGAACTCGAGCTCCGTCATTCGTTCATCGAACATGACCTTTTGGAGGAACGACATCAAAATAATTTGGCTGTCACGTTTGCCTCTGTTACCCGGCTTGCTATTCTGAGCCTCATCGGGTGTTCCGCACTTCACAACAACCATCATTGGCACACGCTGCTGCTTGTCGCGAGGTACAACGGATTGTTCACCGTAGTCGTAAAATCCAGTATAAATCTTGGCCATATTGTGTCTCTTTGCTCCGCTGGCAACAGCAACATACGAGAAAGCTTGGACATCCTCGGGAAAGACAGTAAAATCCTTCATCATGCTAAGAGTAATGTCAGGGGTAGTGACAGTCTCGCCTGCTCCTTTAATCATGCCGTCGCAAATGACAACAATCGTTTTGTGGCTGTTGGGGTAATCGGTCATGGCGATAGAATCTAGTGTCGTGCGCAGGCCCTCCGCGCCTTCAGAGTAGGCTGTCACTAAACAAATTGCGTGGGCCAGAGGATATCCGAAGGGTTGCCATTCCGGCGGAGGTTGGGGAACAACCGATTCGTGAATAAATCCTGTAAGACCTGGTGGTTCGGCCTCGCTAACTGCTATAGAGTATCGTCGATCTTGTGCACCAAGCATTAGACTGGTGCGACTACCGACATAATTATGCCTGTACGGGTCGGCGCTTAGAGTTCCCTGGCTAGTATTTTGGCCCGTCTTGTACATCGGGCTCGCAAGCCCCGCATTCTGGCTCACCATGGTAGTGGGTGCAGCGCGCTGCTTTGACGCTCCACGATCCATTGCATAAGGGCTAGTGAACCTAGACGTTGTCGGGAAAATGGCACTGCTGAGTCTGCTTCCACGTCTGCTGCTGCGATCAGGCCAAACAGGTTCAGTCAAACGCGGGCCAGGCTGATAAATGTCGTCCGACCAATCTTCGATTTGCTTCTTTCGCATTGTCGAACTAGGGTTTACAGACGTGTTCGCAGCAAAACGGCGGGCCAAAAACCACTGGAATGTCAAAGCAAGGACAAATTTCGCCCCAACGACAGACAGAATAAACGCCAACGAGACATAAAGAACCACCTTGGAAGCGATGCATCCAACGGACTCCGTGTCGATAGACCCAACCTTGATGATTTCGGTCAAGCATTTAGCTAGTCGTTTGTCAGAGGAAGACTGGAACATATGCGTCACGTCAACCCCTCTAACCGCCGGGTTTGTCCTGAGCTCGTCGAATTGTCGGGGAACGGAAACTTGGCTTCTGTCAAACCAATCCAGTAGGTTCAAATCAAGAACATTTCCGGAATATACCATCAGGTTTCGAGATTGGTTCTTCAAGTCATCCCACTTGAAATATACATCCCCTGGAGACCCCAAGCCGTGATAGAAGGTATTTCTCGCACGCCCAGACGTATGGCATGCGTAACCAAGGTACGGTGGTTCGGTGAAATTGGGGCGGGAAGAGCCATCCTGTTTAAAAGGAAGGCACGGAAAGTACCAGGCTAGTTCCCCTTTGCTGTTCGTTGGCACGTTTGAGTTTGGTGCCGCAGTGATAAGGTTTTTACATGCGCCATTTACGTTTTGGAACAAAAAGCTGGCATCCATACCACCATATGAAACAGGAGGGTAAGCGACGTTCGTTCTATCGGGGACACCAAGAGCCTCGGGATGCCTAGTGCCTTCCATACTGTATGCTTTTCCGTGGAAGATGATATTTCCGATATCGACCTCGTTTATTTTAAGCCGCACGGGCGGGCTGCCGCAAACGACCTGAGTAAAGCCGAAAGTGAGAAATCCAACGAAGGTACAAATAAGCAGGATGATACTGATAAGACCCATTTTCTCACGCCAGGCTCGTCGTTGAGCCTTCGCGGGCATTCCAAAACATTTGAGTACAAAATCAGGACACCAAAAAGTCACCATGCCACAATATACGTTCCACAAACTTGGAGGTTTGATAGTATCTAGCTCTTTCTGGCGCCTCTTTTCTGCCTCCTTGGCGGCTTTGGATTCCTTCCGCGACAGTTTTCTATGTGTATGCTTCCCCCCGTCCCGCTGTGATGGATGGCGTCCTCGTGATTTCGCCGAGCACTCTCTATCATCGGGATAGTCCGCGCCCGCATTATTCCGGTCTGCTCTAGTTAGGCTCTTCATATCTGTGCTTCCTGAGCTCATTGTGTCTGCCTCCCCACTGTCATGAACTGGTTCGTTGCCAGTTGTGGAAGGAAATGTAGCCATATTTTGCGCATGTTGGCGGTAGTGATAGTTCGGGTGATGACGATCCATGCGGCTCCGTTCCGGTCGGATCAAACTCCTTTTCCGATTTAAATTCTTTGAATTTCCCGTTCCAGGTTCGTCATTTTCTGGGTTCGCCCGAGGAGACACATGAGGGTTGTAGTAGCCGTTATTCCTTTGAGGATTGGGTGGGGGTGTCAAGGGACTATCTGCATATACACCGGATTCAAGATCAGGGCGACGTCGTTGTTGGGATGAGTCTCGAAATCCAGGTGGCTGGACATCTCGTCTTGAAGATGAATTGTTTGGCCGCTGAGGAAGCGACATATTGATTTATGAAAGATTCTGCAGAGGAGAATAGAACAAAGCTACCGATTAGCTACTATTTCTGGATCGATAGGTTTATAGATTTTAACAATCTCCGTCATAGTAGAGACATAGCTAGCCAATTTTCCACATACCAGTGAGCAATATCAAGAGCGTCACTCCTGATATAAAGGACCAAACTCGTAATCCCACTGCTCTAAACCTGTGCCGCACACAGGCCAAAGTTCAACAAGATCGGTCGATAGTAGGTGTCGACCAACCAGTCCTCGAACGAAGAGTTGGAAGGATCGCAAAGGCGTTTAGCCAACCGACATCAACTTGTGGAGATACTCGGTCGGTTTAGCTCGGGGCGAAAAGGGGAGGGGTCTACGAGGCTATGCCTCCTGTCAGGACGTTTGTTTCGAATGACCCGCGGCTGAAAACCGGACAGGAGCTGTGAGGAAGAGGCTTTGCGCAGAGGAGAAAAGGAACCCAAAAAAAAAAAAAAAAAAAACAAGAGCAAGAGTGTATGGATATTATTATTACGGCAACGAATGGACAACACAGAGTCGGAGGGAGAGAGATGGAAAACAAAACATATCTCTAAAAAAAGGGGATAAAAAAGGGGAGTTGAAATAATCGATTTCAGGGCATCGCATCCAGAGGGGAAATTCGACGCAAAAACGAGTGGAATCGCCCGAGCATCGAACGTCGCAGAGGATGAGGATTTCGATGCTGACAAGGCTTCAGGAACAGAACAGCGACTGGCAGCCAGGAGAGGCTCGTTGGGATGGGAAAGCGAGCGAGAGTAGGCAGGACTTGGCTGTGCTAGAGGAGGTTTTGTCAGGCTAGAGGCTAAGGGACGGCCGTGAATGGAAACAGCGTATTGCCGTGACCAGTTGTGACGGGTTTGTGACGCATTTGTGACAGCCATGACAAGTCCACGGGTGTATGTCTCAGTTGTGTCTGTACTGTACATGTAACGGCCCGAGCAGAGCATTACAGTACAGAGTCTATTTTTAGCGCCCATTACAACCAATGGCCGGAGTCAAGTTTAAAGCCACGTGGAGATTTTCAACTCATAGGCTGAGTACCCTTTCTTTAGAAGCTATAGTTTGCTATGCTGTAGGCGTATATCCATCTTTGAATATCTGTCACTACACTACTGTTCTCCGTGCTGTTGTAAACTGTTGCTACTGAGTCCAATTTGCTCTCGCCTCCAAGGTTGTTTCCAAGAAAGGCGGTTGTAAGGGTATGTATGGATCAGGTACGACAACATTACCATAGCTTTCAAGCATCGAACCAAAAATCCGCTGTGCACAAACAGCCAAAAACAATACGATACCAAATTATGTTTTTTTTCACGTATTAATTACCAAGGTAACTGCCCTTAAAATAAAACACCGACCGGTGTATGCTCAATACCAACCTACTTATAAAATACGAACTACCGGGTCTAGATCCTGCGCACTGGACTGCACTCACTGGCTTTATTTACAAGCCTGACGCAGCAGGTATTGTTTAGTTACCATATGATTTATAAATTTGAACGCCGCCGCCACCGCAACGAGCCATCCATCCCACGGCAACCCCGACTGCCCAGGTGGTCGCTCGCCGCCCATGCTGGAACGTGCGTGGTATTTGTTCCCCCACTCCGATTTCCATATCTTCACTCTGTGCCTGAGCAGGCGTTGCCGGCGTCTATCTGTTATCATTATTATTTGCTGCCCCTCCTGCGCAGGTTCCCCTCCCGATAAACAAGCTCACTCCACCCTACCCTACCGAAAGGATGGAGATACTGTATATCAGCCTTCTCAGGACCGAAAAGCACACGCCATAGCGATGAAATGTGTGGCTGCGGCTTGGCGGGCAGGGTTACAGCTTACCCAGATTGCATTCCACTAGCAGTTGCAACAATAATAAACAAGAACAAAACCTCATTATGTATGATTTGAGCCTCCGGCTCCCGTTCTTCTTCTAAGATGCGGCTCTCCTGAAATAGGAATGTCCATAATGGATAAATCAAGATCCAACGCCCGGCCCACTCACAGTGCCCAGTGCTCAGTCCTCACATATATGGTACATGCATTTACCTGCAAGGATGCGGAGTTCCAACTTCCAAGAAACACCTCAGCGTTGCGATCCATAATCAGGGTCATATAGACCATCCAATTATTTTTCAGGGAGCGTGCATATTTATCTATAGAGATTGACTGCTGCATGCTTTTCATGTACGTGTTCCTACATCCTACTATGTACATCCAACATGTCCGGTGATTTGATAACATGCTGCTCATTCATTTTTTCAGGGTCAAAACCCAAATTATTAGAAAATACAAGGTGCAGCCTATCGCAACCTATATGTAAGACGATAATTGTGCTAAAGTCTCTTTGTTCTCTCCATTTGCTTTTCTATTTCAGCCATCAACAATATACGGTTGAAACACCCTGATGCTTAGTAGAAAGGGGGGAAAACCATAGAGAAATCAATCTACAGAATACGGAAAAGTAAAGTAGACTTCAATGGTGGCTTCATCAAAAATAAACGATACTTAGATATTGTTGACATACTAATGGAGTGGAGTTAGTCGTCCCTTGACTACCGGTTAAGACTGCTGGTGTTTATTAAACTCTTACCCCAGTATTCTCCAGGTTCTGTTATCTCACCATGAATACTTTATACAGTAACTGGTAAGCGATTTTTTGAATGTGATGCTAGATTTTCAAAAAAAAAATAAATAAATAAATAAAAAATAAATAAATAAATAAATAAATAATAAATAAATAAAAAAAATAAATAAAAAATAAAAAAATAAAAAAATAAAATAAAATGTAACTGGTCTAACTCTTCTCTTTCTTAACACTTTCTCTCAAAGTGCTATCTGAATCGATACCGATAGCTAGTGGAAAGTCGGTGAACTATGTATAATATTTCTAATGAAATGATCAATATTGCTGAGTAGCAGTACTTCTTCGGTATAGAGATTTGACAGCGGGTAATAGAAGGCACTTTATATCAGAGAGAATAATCACTCAGCTTGCCTAAAAGTCTTCTATGCAATCTTCCGCGAAGGTTGGGGTGAACTGGTGGTTCAGAAAGAATTCCGAGTCTGCGGCGGGTCCACCACAGAACGTAACCCAAGCCCCTCAAAATCTTATTACTAAACCAATTGGCGTGCGTGTATTTCTTTTTTCTTTTTTTCAAATCTATTCTTTTTATCCGTGCTCGGGTCCGGATTGCGCCTGTCAACAGTGTCAAGATTTCACACAAGTTTTCAACCCATCTAAAAATACTAAACGAACGCTACACACGCATCGCTGATCCGTCATCCATTCTATTATTACATTTTAACCATCTTAATGACTTCATGACAGGCTTCGGGGTTGATTCAGGATAAGGGGCCCTGAGAATGATAAGAAAATAAATAGAAACACCGGATAAAGGGCGGGTGGGTGAGAAATATGTTTCACGCATGACATAAGTCAGCGGAGCGTGAACCGCTAGTACTTGAGCGAGACCAACAATTCAGAAAAAGAAAAAGAAAAAAATTAACAATAATAATAATGACATGATTCGACTCCACAGAGTCCACGCGCAAAGGGTTTTTTCTGTCTGCAGAATGTCTGACAAGAATAAATTCTGCCCGACCCTCCCAGCCGTCATGTTTAGTCTCTACCAAGCGGTTCTCTTCTGGATACTGTTGAGGATTGATGTATTCGTAATTTTGTAAACTGTGTCCACGATGCAAATGCAAGGAGTTGCAATCGGTCATCGTCAACAATCCCTTGGCAAAAAACAGGCCCATAAAACAGGGATTTTTGAACCAGTATTCAAGGCTTTTTTGTTTTGGATCATCCATGGTTCACGATACATCATATCGATGGCCGTTGCTTTCGATATTAAATTAATCATAATTAATAGAAAGCCCTTCCGTAGAAGTATTCCACGGCTTGTTCTGACGGGAGACTGTTAGGAAGCATGGTATTTGAACCAGAAAATACTTCCAAAGAAATTCTTATTTTAGCGCCTGGGCAGGATCTGGGTCTGCTTTCGAACGTTGAGTAGGAGGTACCGTTTAGCGAGGGCAAGAGGGAAGCTGAGTCCCCCGGAAGCCGCCATGGGCGCCACGATGAGTGGACAAGGAAAAATTCTGACCGGATAAGTTGCATAAAAAGGAGGTTGATTAAGTGCAGCGGCAATGAGCTTTTCGTGTCGCGCATAAGTATGTGAAGTCTCAAGCTGACTTGGAAGGGAAAAAAAAGAAATCTGACGCAGAGATAGGCATTCATAGCGCATCCATAGCTCGACCACGGCCCCATATTGACGTTATTTAAACTTGTCTCTGGACTGGGATCTGAGATATCTGAGATTGTCGGGAAATAAGAACATGATCAAGGAACGTGTTCTGTGTAGAGTTCAACCCTGGTAAAAAAAATCCTTGATCCTGTTTTGTATCTCCAAGCCTGAAACCGCTGGCAGCCTGCCTGCGCAGTTCGGTACCAAGGCTACCCGTCAGTCGGCGTCATATCACTGTGTACCCGGGGAAATGGCTGGCTTAGCCGGTTGAAATTCGCGGGCAGGTCGCTGCGGTTAAGCTTAGAAGTTAGGGGATGGGTGGTGTTATCCACGCCCGTCCACGAACACTGCAGGCGGTCGTACCACGAATGCACGACGCGCCATATAATTGGAGCAAAAATGTTTAAACAACGAGACCAAGGGACGACGGAAAGCCTTGTCCACCAGCTAAGCCTCAGCTCGGATCGTGGTGACATTATGATTGCTGCTGCATACGAGAAGGGAGCGGAATAGTATCATCATAATGATGGAAGTCGGCGCTGAATCTTAACATCTTGAAGAGCCGCATCGGCCAGGCGAACCGAAGCCCGGCATCAGTTATCTCCGTTCCTTATTCGTCATCCATTCTCGCACTTCTTCAGCCCATTGTTATTACTGACTCTCCTAAATATTATCAGTTTATTTCTTTCGCTCGCCTCTGCACTGCTACTTTTGCGTAGGGCTTTGTTTCCCCATACCTCTCGCTCTTTATTA
The DNA here is from genome assembly GCA_018296065.1 of Blastomyces percursus. Classification (NCBI taxonomy): domain Eukaryota; kingdom Fungi; phylum Ascomycota; class Eurotiomycetes; order Onygenales; family Ajellomycetaceae; genus Blastomyces; species Blastomyces percursus. The sequence goes on from JAFEJD010004034.1 coordinate 13,386, forward strand.
TTGTTCCATTGCTAGGCCCGCAGTTCTCCAGGCTATCCCCGGTGGAGTGGATGGAAAACGCCCCCGAGATAGCAGCACAACCTCGTCCACGCCGCGCTGTTCCGGATCCCTGCCCTGCCCTTGTCCTAGCCGGTGGCCAGTTGTATCGCTGTTTGCCCGCAGCCTCGCTAGTCAACTCAAATCGTCACCTCGCTTCTCCACTCCCCAAAACGAGCGGGCTTCTTCTACACGCTCTAGACGACTTGTTTCGTGCTTGTTGATTGCTTCTATTAATAATATTGAGAGGATTCAAGAATCATCCTTCCATTATCTATTCAGGACTGTCGAGAACCTGTCGTGTGGGTGACATCTCAAGAGCAAAGCTTTGGCGATCGTCGGGTCTCCGTTGATATATTCTGTCGTTGGACTGGACTGAAACGTGCAACTGGCTGAATAAAACTGGGCCTGCACTGTTGATCTGCCCCATTGAATGTGGAATTCTTGATTCATCTCCTCCCTCGACAAAAACTTCACCCAAAAAAGAATAACTACGAATATCAGCAAGACGTCGATGTTTACCGCCTGCCTGCAAATTCCCCCAGGCTCAATTCTAGATCGTGAAAGCTTCCGAATCCTGGCATGACCAGTTGACGAGAATCTCCATGCAGAGGGTAAGTTTTCTCCACCTCATGAGAACGCTGCATGCAGCTTTTTTAGCCTTTTTTCTAACTGTCTGGCCTACAGACCTGAACGACGGGGCTGTGATATCGGATACAGCCTCCTGCCTCCCCCTCGCTCATGCGCCTGCCTCCGTTTGCGTGAATACAAATTCCCGACTTTTCGAACCGCCTCATTGTGGCCCGGGTTCATTCTGCGGATAATCGGAGAACGCTGTTGTGGTTGTTGCGTTAAGTCGATAGCTTCCTCGCAAGTTGCACGCAATATACCAGTTTTCCCATACCGAAATACTACTGTTTGGATAACAAGAGGTCAATTACCCAGGAGGTATTTTGGGATATTATTCACAATACTGCAGGAAAGCGAACGATACCGCCAAACATGACAACCTTGCTGGCCCCAGAACAGTCACAGCACACCCTATCTCCTCTCCCTCGAGCTCCATCAAACAGATCGTCCCCCCCTCCAGACTTCAAGCAACAAGATCTTCCTCAACTTCCGCGCCACGCTCCACCTCCCCCACCTAATCATGGTCTGAGTCAGATCCTTAATTCTGCTCCTAAGAGAAAACCTCTGAATCTCCCGCCACTCGAGGTTCTCGATGACGCTATTGTCCACAATTCTCCTGTGTCTCCTGTAGTCATTGATCCTTCGTCCACCCTGCCCCAAGTTTCCAGTGCCCAAATAGAAGATGGGAGAACCTTCCCTTCTAACTCCTGGCGACCAGACGAGTTGATGCTGGATAATCCTGGCACAACACAGCTCCCACCACGCCAGAGCTCACTTTCCCCTACGACCAACTCCACCTCCTCTTATCAGACTCTCCCGTATCGCCACAAACCTTCGAACAGCGTACCGGAATCTTTACAGAACATCCCAGAGCGCAAGGATTCTCTACATCCTGACCAATCTCAGCAAATGACATATAAAATCACTCATAGCGAAAGCCGTGGTGGCTCATCTCGAGGTAGCCTTGAAAGCATACCGCAAGAGAATGAGATATATCAACCATTACAGTATCACCATATGGCATTCGAGGATAATGTAAATCATAGAAATGGTAACCGTGGGTCAAAGAGCTCCACAAGGTCCGCCTCTGGGTCTTCCTTGGGAGGTGAGCCAGGACCGGGAATATATTCGCAAAACTATCTGGCGCCAGGACGAGGCTCAACTCATGGACTGACAATTCCACGACCCATTTCAGCATACTCGTCAACCTCAGATCTTGCAGCGCGAGGCCGATCTCCACAGCTCTCCCCTAATATACATGCCCGTGGTGTCTCTGCACATTCCGCCGCGTCACCAGATACCCGACCCCTCTCTTTCGTAGACCTCCTTAACGTACCATACCCTCAGCCTGAGCCAGGCGCCGGAACCCTGGAACATGCCCATTTGCGCCCGTTGGTTGGGAACAACGCATCCCTCCTTAGCCACAAGCAAACTTTTGACATGTATTTGGCCAATGTTAAGAAGACAAATGACCCTGCAGCTCAGTACGAATTTGCTGTGTTCATGATCAATTCGAGCCAAGCAACCGAGGACAGTCAAGCGCATACGGACTCAACACAACCGGAGAAATCCAAAGATATAACTAAGGCTAGCTTATTACGAGAAGCTAAATCAATCCTACAACGCCTTGCTGACCGTAGTTATCCTTATGCCCAGTACTACCTAGCAGATGGCATTGCGTCCGGTCTTCTTAACAAGGGTAAACCCGACTATGATAAAGCGTTTCCGTATTTTGTTGCTGCGAGTAAGCATGGGCATGCCGAGGCTGGCTACCGTGCTGCTCTATGTTTTGAATTTGGCTGGGGAACCCGAAAAGATGCAGCCAAAGCTGTCCAATTCTACCGCCAGGCATCATCAAAAAATCATCCGGGGGCGATGTCAAGACTCGCCCGTGCATGTTTAGATGGTGAAATGGGCCTCGTTAAGCGGTATCGGGAAGGTATTACATGGATGAAACGAGCTGCAGAATCTGCAGATCGTCAATATAACTCTGCGCCCTATGAACTTGGCCTGCTCCATGAAACTGGATACGGGGATGACGTTTTCCAAGATGAAACGTACGCCGCGCAGCTATTTACGAAGTCTGCGGAGCTAGATCATCCTGACGCCGCTTATCGCTTAGGAGACGCTTATGAACACGGCAAGCTTAACTGTCCTGTAGACCCAGCGCTCAGTGTGCATTTCTACACAAGTGCTGCGCAATTAGGACACCCCATGGCGATGATGGCATTGTGTGCCTGGTACATGGTTGGTGCTGAGCCTTTGCTTTCAAAGGATGAAAATGAAGCATATGAATGGGCTAAGAGTGCGGCTGAACTAGGTAAGCCCTCGGAAGTCCTTGTTTTACACCGCACTACCCAAATCAAACTTAAACTAATTTTGGTTCCCGTTAAACGCAGGTCTTCCCAAAGCACAGTATGCTGTTGGCTATTTCACTGAGATGGGCATCGGATGCCGCCGCGATCCCCTCGAAGCCAATGTTTGGTACGTCAAAGCGGCGGACCAGGGTGACGAACGAGCAAAGCACCGCATAGCAGCAATCCAAGCAGCAGCGTCTGGTGCAGATCCCAAGTCCGCGGCATCCAAGCGGCGAAATAAAGGCAATCGACGGGCTGCCTCTCCAGGTGAGGGAGCATTTCTTTCCCCTATCTTTAAGAATTGATATACTTGAAATTCCAAGGACTCTTTACTGATTGCGAGAATGTTTCGCTATTACACAGATGACAAAGGCAAAAACAAAAGATTCATGATCTTTTGATTTATTTTGAATTTGAATTTTGAAAAATTATTTTCTTGAGATCTAGTTTTCAGGGCTCGCATATACGATTTCTCCTCATCCATCCACGGTGCCTCGCTTGCCTCCTGAAAAATTAATCAGGTCTTGACGTTGGATACTGCCGCATATATTTAGATGTAATATTTTGATGTCTGCCCCACTCATACATATGGTTTCTACACTAATATCTCTCAATTTATTCCTGGCTATGTGTGCCCCACCACCATCATGTTTTTATCATTCACTGCAATGTCTTTTATTTACTGGCGATATACTATGAAAGCTAACTTCCCGTTTTCCCATTATTTCTTTTTTGTCGAGAAAAATGCCTTTCTTATAGATATGCCTCTCAAGCATCCACTACCCACGAAACTCAAGCTCTTGGTGCTCTTTCCCCCTAGGTCCTATCTGGCAAGCTCTCCCGAGCTGTATTTTGCGATTTTCGTTCGCGGATGAATGCAATCTATGGCTCTGTGTCTCGACGTTTATCCTGCCCGGTTCCTATTTTTAAACTCTTCCTTCGCCATCTGTTAGTTCCCCTTAAAGAAACACGCCTATCGGCGCAGCGTTCTGGTAATGAAGCCCTCTCAACATCTTTGGTACAGCGCCGAAAAAACAACTAAAATCGAATCCGGGTCCATAAATAAGGGTCAAGTAATCATATCTCTTGAAAACGCTTTCTCGTTATTTGGAATTTCTTGGTTTCCTTGACCTCTTGAAGCTAACTGTCACTATATTGATTTTTCTTTTTCTTTTTTCCTTTCTTTTTCTTTTCTTTTCTTTTCTTTTCTTTTTTCTTTTTTTTTTTTGCGCCATTCCAGCATGACTCTTAACTTATTGTGAGGTGTGAATATAAGCAGTGAGAAGAACTAATAGTGGCTAGTAATAGGTAGGAAAGATGTATAATAGTATAAAGTAGTTTTAAGATAAAGCTAATCACTGAAGAAGAAAAGAGAGAAGAGATAGTCCTTCTGTATTCTTCAGAGCATTTATATATGTGTGTGTGCTGCTAGATATATTTGTGATTGATAGTAAGCTTATAGTCTCTTGAGAATAAGCTTATGGTTTATTTTTATTATTATTATTTCTACACC
>JAFEJD010000404.1:0-24031 GCA_018296065.1 Blastomyces percursus
CATATAAGTATCCCGCCCCCACCCCACCACGACCTCCTCCAGCAGACCCCTCCACTGACCCCTCCATTTCAACGATTTGAGGATGGTTTCTGAGTCACTGGCTGCAGGCTTGACTAGTCTCCTTCCTCCCGCATGTCGAATCATGAGCGAGCTTTTCAAAAATTGCAGGGGACGACCTTTATTCTTCAGCACTCGCTTACCCAGTTTGGCTTCCTGCTAGGTGCCAATGTTCAGCCCGGAGATTGTATGTAACTATCTCCATGGATTGAAGAGTCAGTATGGCCCGGAAGGAAATAAAGGCATGAAATGAAATCATTGTGTCCATGGGAATATATAGTTGCGGGGACTAACATAAACACAGCAAGTAGCTAACCTCCTCCAAGGAAGAAATGCCAGAAGGGGAAACTAATATAAAAATCTTCAGACAAGTAACCCCGCTTAGCTAATGATTGATTCCTTTATGCAGTAGTTAATACTACTATCAATATGTCTAATAGGAAAATTTTTAGGGCGGAATCAAGATATATTAAAAGGAGGGGGCAATTCACACGACTTACATTCCCAATCTAATGATAGAAATACCTAGAATTACGAGGAAAAGAGACCTCCATTCATTTTAAAGTCCAAGCGTGTATTTAGAAAGTCGAGCATACAGGTTGAAGTCTCCGATGCATTTTCTCCTTCACGAAAACTGATCAATCCTTGTCGGCGTAGACATTGGTGTGCCTTCAAGCGCTAATCGCATAATGTTGCGTATGTGGGATACGATTTCGGACGATTTCCCCCAGTTCCAGTCAAGGGCTGTACCAATTCTCGAATACTAAATCGACAGTTGCGCCGGAAGTATTAACAAACCGAAATCATTTTCTGTTCAGAGTAAATACTCCAGTCTTCACTCACCTTAGAGTCGTGATCAATTCGGAGGAAATAGAACTCGACGCCATCGCTGCATATTCCATAAACAGTAGAGTTCTTCCTTCCGTCCTCCTTCCGCCTGGAATGCACGATACCTGGCCCCGAAAGAAAGCAGCATACGTCGTTAGCAACACCCATTCCAGATGATATTTATACGCCCCGGTTAAGAAAACGATAATCCATATATTCCCAGTCCCCCAATTAGACAAAGTCATGCATACTCATCAGTGCCAAACAGTTTCCCTCCCCCTGCCGCGCTGTGGTTTCCCCACCCACAGCTACAACCACCAAATTCGTCGCCATCTCCTTTGAGGACCCATACCACAGTGCGAAATCTGCCGTACCGTAGAGTAAGCGTGCGCGGCCATTATATTCCACTGCACTGGACAATGGCGTCTCCACGCTCAATCGGACTTTCTCCGGTCCCACGGGGCACCAAGATGCATCAGACAGCGTTGGGGATGGTTGCCCAGGAAGGATTTCAGACTTAGGAGGAGCGATAGACCGGTCTGAGACGACAGCATTATAGCATCGTTCCTCTGCCGCAAGGCAGTTAAATAAAATGAGGCTTAGGCGACAACGGACTAGTCCTTCACTTTTGGGGCCGGAGCTGACATGGTCAAGATCGGATAGGAGGGTACCTATTCCTGAGTAATTAGCGGTGGAAATTGTACACCTTCCAGTGTATCCAGATCAAAGTAGTGAGGGAATCTCTTACTCAAGCAGTGCGGTACCTTACAGATATCCATGCACGGCAAATCCTAAATACTCGGATCCTTATCACACTTCAATTTGAACATTCCAACTACATCTTCTGATCTCACTTTGTCTGCAGGAAGCTAAAAGCAGAAATCACAATCAAACAAGCCTTCAGTTAGCACTTTAACTAATCATAGCGCCTAGCCACGTCCTATCTTGTGAATAGGACCCAGAAGCCATTTTTGATGCATAAAGAGAGCTGGTGAGGGAGAAAAACGCACTATATCTTGCATCACCTGATTAACTATTTCGATACGGGCGAGAAGCAAATTGCGCATATCTAGGGGGAGCAGCGGAGATAATTTATCCCTCAGCCAGCACACGAAGCCCATGTAGTGCCGGGTGACTAAGGGATGCATTCTTTCTTGGTTTCCTTTGGGCGGCGTCTTCAAAGAACGTTGTGATGTTGGCATGTAAGAAATGTAACAAGGAAAAAATAGCAACGCGGGTAAAAAGAATGTAGTTCAATGCTGAGAAGACTGGACGGATCTTCGAACTCTTGAACCTGTAAGGGATGTAATGACTGAGAAACGATGGCGTCAAGATAGAGAACATACTTGGAAAATAAAATGAGGAAATGGAGAGACGAAGGCCAGTTCGCACCTCCCTCCCGTCTTCCGTATGTGTATTTATTGACACGAGATGGAAGGTCCATGGCTGGTGTAGAAAATAGAGCATTAGGGGAAGGCACATTTGATCGAACACAAGTATAACGACCTTTCGTGAGTAGACATGAAAGAGACTGTAAGCAACCTTTACCACATGAACATATATATATATGTAAAAGTACAAGAGTGATATTATATGTTGATTATTTACAAACGTCGATTGATCATCACTTTTTCGCCCAAAAGCCCAACAGGCAATCCTGCGATAGAAAGTCGCGAGAATGGCTAGCTAGGTATGTAAGGCATAGGGATATGTGCCTTATATCGCCATTCATCAGACGATATGCGAAGAGTAGCCTGATCCGATATCCGACTTGCGGGAAGGAATCTTGGAACGCCCACTGGCATTGATACCTGGCGACATAGGTGGATATGTGGCAGAATATGTCAAGTTAGATGGTATTGGCATACATACCATTTTAAATGATATCCCGCACCCACATTAACCAAGCATTTTGATGTCCTACCATGCCTTGACCTCTCCAACACCTGGCGGCTCTATTCGGACAATTTTATCGGCATTTAAGAGTGATAGCGGGTCAAAAGCTTGTTTCAACTGGTGGGATGTTAGAAAATCGTTCGCAGGGGGGGGTAATAAAAGGAAAAGTACCCTTCTCATTGCGTCCACTGTCGATTCACCAAGTTCATGTGGGAGATAGTCTCGTTTGATTAGACCTACACCATGCTCACCGGTCACTGTTCCCTCCATTTCCACAGCTCTCTTGACCATGCGATGGATGACCCCTTCGACAGCTTCGCGTTCCTCTTTATTAAACAGGAGGATAGCTATGAAACAGATAACAGATAATTAGCATTGAAAATATGTTTTCGCAGCAGACGGAAAAAGGAAAAAAAAAAAAAAAAAAAAAAAAAAAAAAAAAAAAGTGGTCATAACGGGTAGTGTGCAAATGTTTATTGTAATCTCACCATGGAAATTTCCATCTCCAACATGCCCGCAAATACCCGCGAGTAGGCCCTGCTTTACAATATCCTCTTTGGTCTGCTCGATGATATCTGGCAGCAGACTGATAGGGACAGCAACATCAGTTGTCCATACACGATCGTCAGGGTTCCGCTTCATTGCCATGACGCTCCACAGTGCCTCCTTCCTCGCACTCCAGAGCTCAACTTTCTCCTGATCATTGCGAGCGAACTCGAATGATTGGCTCTTTGTTGAGGTCGCAAGGTCCCTCACGAGGGCAATCTGCTCTCTGACGCCCAACGGGGTACCAGTGAATTTGAGAAAGAGCGTAGGTGCTTCTTTCCACGTCCGACTTGTAGATTGACTGGCATTGATGCATTTCATCTGGACATCATCCAGGATCTCAATTCCTGCAACGGGGATACCTTCCGCTACGATTCTCGCCACACATTCAGCTGCATTGTGGATAGTCGGGAATGAAGCAACGACCACGCTTTCACTTTTTGGTTTAACTGTCACTTTTAAGGTTGCCTCCGTGATCAGGCCTAGGGTGCCTTCGCTGCCGATGAAGAGTCTCGTTAGGTCATATCCAGCACTTGATTTACGCGGGCGTTGCCGGGTTTTGATTATAGTTCCGTCAGCGAGGACGACTGTGAGCGAGACAACCCACTCTCGCATCGTTCCGTACCGGTACGCATTAGTCCCTGAGCAGCCAGTTCCAATCATCCCGCCAATCTCTGCTCCGGGTCCGGGATCGGGGGGGAAGAAAAGACCCTGCTTAGCCAATTCTTCATTCAGGTCCTCCCAGCCCACCGCTGGCTGAACCACGACGTCCAAATCCTCCTTGTGTAAAGCGAGTATCTTGCCCATTCGCTGGAAATCAATGCAGATGCCCCCTCGCGTAGATGTAAATTGTCCTTCCAAACTAGTCCCACCAGAATAGGGCGTCACCGGAATTAGCCGTTCGTGACAGACTTTCATGATCCGGGAAACTTCTTCGGTTGTCGAGGGGTATACGATCAGGAATGGCTTTTCATGTTCTTTATAGGCGTACGAGGACCACTCTGAGCCAGAATGAGTGTCGACATCGTCTTTCGCAGTGGAGACGTTTTCCTTGCCGACAATCTCGACGAAATCAGCCCATGCGGCCTGAAGGTTCGAGGGAGAAGTGTTATGGCGCGGAGGCTGGGTGTCAGCCAGGGGGGTCGTAGAGGTGGCAGGAAGGCTACCGGGTTTCAAAGACCCGAGATAGTAGCAGCCCAACGATGCGGATAGAAGCACTGCGAAAATCGAAATTCGGTTTGTCAATTGGCCGTAGAAAAATATTAATATAGAGTGTAATCGCGCAGACATGCCCACATACCAACTGTCATTGCAAAAGCCCTAATGCCTGGGGAGGTGTCATGTTGAGCTCTGGCATATCGAGCTTGCTCTGCGCGCTCTCTAATCAATCGCTGCTGTGTGCTTTCGTATAGCTGACCCTTGAACGACGGTCTTTCGTCTTTACAGCGCGAAGTGGCTCCAAACCACCTTGACTGTTGCCGAAAGCAACGTGCGAAAACGGGATGTGCGGTGGAGATGGATGTTTGATGAACGGCCCGTACAGCCGTCGACGCGGTAGAGTGGGTGCGGAACATCGTGCTGGATAAATATATATATATATATATATATATATATATATATACCTAGTGACGATGATATGAGAAACACACCGGAGGGCACAATTGGAACCGGCGGTTTCGGTCAGTCAGAAGGATTATGCTGGATTGCGCCGGCCGCGATTGTGTGGGGACGGAGCAGGTTTGGATGACGGAGACGCGGAGGATTGGCCGAAGAGCGACACAGCAGCTTTCCCAACTTGTGGAGGACGGGGGTATTTTTGGTCACCACCGCCGTGACCCAAACAAAGAGCTACTATTACACTTTGCTTCATGGTGCCACGAAATGCATCAATTGATCTATATCCACCACATTTATCTGTTTGCTAACGTTTCCCTGTCAATCGCTGGCTGTTCAGCTGCGTCATATATCTCAGGTAAAGTGTAACTATGGAGTCTTTACCTGGGAGTTAAATAACCTTCCCTTAGGCAACTAATCCCCGCAAGCCTTACCCCATGCTTTCGTGGAGCACTCGGGACATTGTAATTCCTATCGTTGTGGAACCCGGTATACAGTTCGTTACTTGATCTGCTTCAAAAAAGCCTATAAGCAAGCAATAGCTGTGGGTTCGTTCTCTTGCGGGGTTGCTGCTATTGCTCTCGGCTGGAGCAATAACTACCACCACACGGGTTATTGGTCCTGCCCCGCGTTGCAGTCAGGTTGAGGTATGCTTCATGAGCTTTCCTTCCAAGCACAAACATATGTATATATATGTTATCTACAATCTCCCTTCAGGTCAATTTCTGAAGAGCTCAATAATGTCCATAGCTATATCATCATCCCCCTGGTTACAAGGTCCTCATTTATTTCACATCTTCATAGTTTCAACCCAAAATGCCCGAACGCAGGGTTATCGCTCTCAATGAGGGCTGGATCTTCAAGCAGGCAGACGATGAAAAGGCCCAGTTTTTATCCGTTTCCCAGTTCCCAACAAACGTGCATCTGGATTTGATGCACCATGGGCTCATTCCCGACCCCTTCATTGGCAAGAATGAGCTTGCTGTACAGTGGGTTGGAGAGAAGCCCTGGGTATATAAAACCTCTTTCGATAATCCGCCGCTCAGAGACGGAGAGAAGGCAGTATTGGCATTCGACGGTCTTGATACGCATGCCACTGTACTTCTGAATGATACGAAGGTCCTCGAAACGGAAAATATGTTCATACCTGAACGGGTTGATGTTACTGAGCTGCTTCGAGAATCAAAGGGTTCCAACGTATTAACCATCACATTTGCGAGCACGTTCCTATTCGGAAAGAAGATCAAAGAGCAGCACCCAGAGCATCGCTGGGGCTGTTGGAATGGAGACTGTAGCCGGCTTGCAGTGCGAAAGGCGCAGTATCACTATGTACGATTGCTCTGCTCTGCCCCAGTACTCAATATGGTTTTACTAATTCATATTCCTGTAGGGCTGGGACTGGGGCCCAACTCTCATGACTTGTGGGCCATGGCGTCCTGTCAATCTGGAAATATACGAGGCCAGAATTTCAGACCTCCATTTCCGGCAGACTGTGGACAAATCCCTGAAACACGCGGAATTGGTCGTCACCGCAGAGGTAGAAGGCAACGCAGATAATGTGGCATTCCACATTTCCTTGGGTGACGAAAAGAAAGGCTTAGAGATAGTCGATATCAAGGATGGTATCGCTTCGGTGACCTTCCACATTCAAGCTCCTCAACTATGGTACCCATCAAAATATGGTAAACAGCCACTCTACATACTATCAGCAACGCTATCATCCAATGGCGTAAAGCTAGATTCCACCAGTAAACGCATTGGTTTAAGGAGAGCCAAGCTTATCCAAAGCAAAATGGATGATACGGAAGGTACTTCGTTTTTCTTCGAGGTTAATAATATTCCTGTTTTCTGTGGAGGGAGCAACTGGATTCCCGCGGACAACTTCATTCCCCGAATTACGCCCCAAAAGTACCATGACTGGGTCAAACTGATGGTTGCCGGCAACCAAATGATGGTCAGAGTCTGGGGAGGCGGTTTATTCGAGGAGCAAGCCTTTTACGACGCCTGTGACGAGCTGGGTGTATTAGTATGGCAGGACTTTCTTTTCGCATGCGGAAATTATCCAGTGTTTCCAAACTTTCTTGAGAATGTGAAGCGCGAGGCGATTGCAAATGTCAAGATCCTTAGACATCACCCTTCAATAGTGCTATGGGCCGGAAACAATGAAGACTACCAGTTCGCAGAGAGCGAGAACTTGAATTGGGACCCCAGGAACAATGACCCTGACAGCTGGCTGAAATCTGAGTTTCCAGCACGATATATTTACGAAAAGATTTTGGTAGACGTGACGAGGGATTTGATACCAGATACGTACTATCATTTCGGCTCGCCCTGGGGTGGGAAGACTTCAGCCGATCCCACCATCGGCGATATTCACCAGTGGAATGGTAAGCATGGCTTTATCTGTCTCATCGGCTATTTAAAATATTAATGTCATCAATATATAGTTTGGCATGGCACGCAAGAGAAGTATCAAGATTTTGATAAACTCGGCGGCCGATTCGTGTCTGAATTTGGCTTGCAAGGCTTTCCCGACATAAGGACAATCGATGGATATTTGAAAGACGGTAAAGCGGACCCAGAGAGACACGCGCAATCATCCACCGTCGATTTTCACAACAAAGCCGCGGGCCACGAGCGACGCATTGCCCTTTACCTGGCCGAAAACATAAAGTACAACGTCGAGCCCCTCGAACAATACATCTACGCTACGCAGCTCATCCAAGCGGAATGCCTTTCCAGCGCCTACCGGCTCTGGAAACGTCAGTGGAAAGGGCCGGGCCGTGAATATTGTGCTGGCATTTTGGTCTGGCAAATGAACGACTGCTGGCCTGTCACATCTTGGGCCCTTGTCGATTACCATCTGCGTCCCAAACATGCGTTCTACGCAGTGAAGCGTGAACTGGCTCCCATCACAATCGGCCTAAAGCGAACCTCCCACACGGAATACGCGGACAAGTACACGAACGCCTATTACAAGACAACGCACAAGGTTGAGATGTGGGCGACAAACCTCACAGTTAACCCGAGAAATGTGAGTGTGATACTTAAAGCTTGGGACGTGATCACGGGCCGCGAGATTTACTCCAAAACACTTCACGACCACTGCGTTCTGGAAGAGAATAGGAGTACGGAGATCGCGGAGTTGGAAGTCCCTAGCAAGGATGAAAATGAAGAAGAAACCAAGGACGGAGAAGAGGCAAACCGTACCGTTGTCGCGGCATATCTCTTTGAAAACGGCGCGCAAGTGGCGCGCTATGTCAATTGGCCTGAACCGCTGAGATATGTCCACCTGGAGGCTCCAAAGGAATTGCGAGTGGCGCTTTCAGCGGATGGGAAGCAGGTGGAGTTGTCAGCAAAGCTGCCGATAAAGGGTGTGGCGGTATGTGCGGATGGAGATGAGGTGGTGTTTGATGACAACTGTGTGGATCTGGTTCCCGGGGAGACAGTTTATATTGGAGTTGAGGGGCTGGAGAAGGGCCAAGGGGATAGGATTTCTGTGAAGTATCTAGGATCGCCTTGAGGGAAACGAAGGACGGATCGGCTTCCAGAGAAATGGCGTCCTGGGTGGAGGCCTATCTCGGGTTCATTAGTTCTCCCGTACTTGTTGCTTATATTGTCCTTAGGCTCTTATGTGTTGTCCTATTTTATTTTTTCCCAGTTTATGGACGTCCCGAGACGCCTTGTTTACAGAATTTAAGATAAATTATACCTGCGGACAGAAACTGACGTCAACACCTACTCACCACTATGAGGCCCCTAGAGTGCTCTTACTTGGTGACTTGCAAAATGTATTAATGAATGAAGGTGGATGACGATATAAAGAGGGAGTTTAACAAAGCATTATAGCAACTTGTAAAGATAATTATTCCGAACGGACAAAATATATAAACACAATATCGAAGCATGTAAGTTAAAGGTTCCGCAGCAATGCAAGTGCGTCATCCTGGCCGCTCTTCCCCGCAAAAGATTGAGTTTGATCATTTAGCTCTCTGTCTCCCCGCTGCCTCCCACTTATGTATATAAATTTAATTGTATATTAAATTTGATTTGACAATATAACATACACATATTACCACACATTACCGAACAAGCATGGCTGGTGAACCCCCCAAGGTAAGTTCAATAGTCAGACTGTTTATAGAAACCTAATTGGAACAAGTCAGTTTCTTGCTTCCATCCCCTCCGCGGATCTATTAAATTCCTTATAATAACATCCTTTTCTATTCTACTAAAGGACTCAAGGCTGTACGCTAATCAGTAGCGCATTACGGCGTGTAGAACCTTTCCTTCGTCCTCGAGGGCATAAAAAAGGTTTCCTATAAAGATAGACCCATCCCAGCCATCAAAGACCCCCACGATGTGCAGGTCTGCGTCAAATACACCGGTGTCTGCGGCAGCGACGTACGTCCAAAGTACAAACTCCTCCTTTCAACTGAGCCTCTAAAAAAAAAAAAAATACAGTACATCCTAACCAAGTCAACCTACAGGTCCACTACTGGGAACACGGCTCCATCGGTCCCTTCATCCTAACTTCACCAATGGTCCTCGGCCATGAATCCAGCGGCATAGTCACCTCCATCGGCTCAGCCGTCACAAGTCTACGACCGGGAGACCACGTCGCGCTCGAACCAGGTATTCCCTGCCGCCGCTGCGAACCCTGTCTGAGCGGCAAATACAATCTATGCCTGCGCATGGCCTTCGCCGCCACGCCGCCCATCGACGGCACGTTGGCCAAATACTACGTCCTCCCGGAAGACTTCTGCCACAAGCTACCTGAGAACGTCGGGCTCGACGAGGGCGCGCTGATGGAGCCGCTTAGCGTTGCTGTGCATATTACTAAGCAAGCGCGTGTGCAGCCGGGCCACTCTGTAGTTGTATTTGGCGTGGGACCCGTGGGGTTGCTGTGTTGTGCGGTTGCGAGGGCGTTTGGGGCATCGAAGGTCATTGCCGTTGATATTCAACCGGCCAGGTTGGAGTTTGCCGCTCAGTACGCGGCTACGGGCGTCTATGAGCCGGCCCGGGAGGAAAGTGCGGAGAAGAATGCAGAGCGGCTGCGGGTGCAGCACCGGCTGGGTCGCGGGGCGGATATAGCCATTGATGCGTCGGGGGCGGAGTCATCTGTGCATACCGGTATCCATGTGCTTAAGACTGGTGGAACGTATGTGCAAGGGGGGATGGGGAGGGATGTGATTTCGTTCCCGATTATGGCGGTGTGTACGAAGGAGGTGGATGTTCGTGGTAGTTTTCGGTATGGTAGTGGTGATTATAAGTTGGCGCTGACGCTGGTGGGGGAGGGGAAGGTAGACGTGAAGAAACTGGTGACGGGGGTGGTGGCATTTGAGGAAGCGGAGAACGCGATTCTAGATGTGAAAGGAGGGAAGGGGATTAAGACACTCATTCGTGATGTGGCGGATTGAATTCTTGTTGGATTGTAGTAGAGAAAATGGTGTCAGTGGTATCTCGCTTTTTTTCAAAGGGTTTTCAGGACACTCTTTCAGGTCGTGTTCATCTATTTAAACAGGAACCGAAATGCAATGAATAGGCATTGATAGTTCTTATTAGCTTCACTTCTTCTGTCATATGCCTAGTAAAAATCCGTTTAACAAGTCAACGTACGATACAACATGGACGGCTTCTCCCCGACCAGGTTACTAATCGTTAATTATTGATTAAATATATGTGGCTATGTACTATGAGGCATGTTGGCATGGTCATTAGACGACGCATGAAAGTCAAAAGGGTATTGATAGGAAAAATGGAAAAAGAAGAAGAAGAAGAAGAAGAGGCATGGGAAAGCGAAAGCGAATGGCATCCTATCCCTGACTCCGGATAAGTTAAAATGGAAACAAGCAGTACATGGTGACAGAGGCAATGACAGTGGCAATGGAGTTATGCGAATAGGAAGAAGCTATGAATGAAACGTACAAGTGCAAATATAAAGTAGTTATTGGCGGTTGGTTCTGTGTATTGGTGTGGAGCAAGTGTTTGGCGCAAAAATGCAGATATGCAAGGGTAAATGACGGGTATCATGCGGTGTAGCGTGCGTACAATATAGTGTACCGAGGAAAACAGAATACATGTGTAACGGAGATGTAGAGAATTGAAGAAGAAAAAGAAAAGCAAGGAGGGTAAGAAGAAGGCAACGTCGATACCGGACAAGTAGATATCGGTATAGACATTGGATGCGGAAAGAAGTAAAAAGGAGGAAGAGATAGAATGAGATGCCGGGAGAGTTCAAGTGGGAATGCAATCCAAGTGTGGGGGAGAATGGGTTTAGCGAACCAACAGCATGTTCAGCCGGGAGTTCTGCCCTGAGTTACTCCATGCCAGGTAGAGGACCGTGAATTTCCGACAGGATTACCTGCCCCGGAACAGGCGCGGAATATTAGCAACATCTGCCCCTCCGTGTATTCGATCCGCCCAGCCTAAACACATCCTCCCACTCCCTCATTCCTGATGCCCATCCATTCCCCGCTCCGCGACTCCGCGTCTTCCTCCTCCGCATCTGCGTCATAGAGTCATCTATCGTAATCCCGCTCCGCACGCTACCTCCATCGCTCGTACCAGTACCATACATGCCACCATCCCCGTACTGAATACCACTCTGAGGATCATCAGGGTCTATCTCACCCAATTCGATTTTAGTGAGGATAATCCGCGCAAGCCTATTAAAAAGTTCGTCCACATTATCCCCGGTTAAAGCCGATACTTCCACTGCAACGGGTATATTCGATTTCGCCGCCCACCGCGACGCTTCTTCTAGCGTCACCTCACACCCTTCCGCAGCTACCGTTGCGGTCATCCTCGTACCCACTGGCGGTCCGTTGATGGACCGTAGCGAACCTCCGCCAGAATCAAAAGAGAATGGACCCTGTTTGCTCGACGTGCTTGACGGTGTCGGGGGAGGACGCTGGAAGTCATCACCGTAGTCCCCTCCGCCCAGGGACATGGTGGTGTCTTGGGAAAGAAGGTCGCTTTTGTTTCCGGCCAGGAGGATCGTTAGATTCGGGGAAGCAAGTGCTCTAGCATCCATGAGGAAGGTCGGGAGAGCGGAGAAGGACGCATGTGATCCGACGTCGTAGATCAGGATTGCACCAGCAGCCCCGCGGTAGTACGAACGCGAAACGGAGCGGAATCGCTCAGTTCCTGCTGTATCCCATAGTTGCAGTTTTATCCGTTTCCAGCGTGAGCCGGTTCCTATTTTTACAATTTTTGACGAGAATTCGACGCCGATTGTTTGAGATGAGAGCACGCGCCCTGCAAATCCGCAGTTTAGTTAGTTGATGAAGTTCAGTTGGTTTCTATAGAGTTGAGAAGCGCTGAGGATAAACACTGCGAATGGAGCTAAGGCGGCAACGAGGTGCATACACTCATTTTTTACAAAACGATGTAGGAGACAAGATCTAGCAAATGTATGCAACACGTCAGCAACTATGCTTCTTGTTAATCGCAAGATATAGAGGTCTATTTGATATGGAAGTTGGCGTATCGGGGTTAGATTTCTAGGATCAAGGAGCGGAAGGAGAACAGACTTTCCAGCGCCGCTTGGTCCAAGTAAAATCACCTTCGCTAAGTAATCGTACATGCTGTCAAGCTCCTTCAGAACGCCCCGACTATGATTAGTATCAAAACATTTGCAGAAACCATCTAGCGATCAAGGCGTGTGTGGTGGAGTTCGCATACCTGGTGTCGCTCTGGGAGAGAAGAGGCAGAGGAGGCATTTGACAGCCGCCTGTGGCGCGCCATGGCGTCTCTTCTTGCAGCTGGAACGGCAGCAGAACGGCCGTGCAGGAGGTGATCCTGTGAAATACGTGTTGAATGCGTCGGTGGGACCTGTTGCAGCGTCCTGAAGCGATTGCACATTGGCATGATTGATATGGCTGCAGTGGTTGTGGCTATTTAGTTCGGGATGATCCACAGAACGAGGCGCAGTCCGCGGCCAAGAGTCCCGAGTCAAATCGCTAGCCTCGTTTTTGTTTTGACAGCGCTTCCATAAACTGGCAGACTTGCGCACGAGATCTTTTCCTGGATAATCCGTATAGATCATAGACTGCATGCTTCTTCAATACGTTGTCTTCTGTCCTTTTTTACCTTTTTTTTTTTTCTTGAGTAAGCGTACTTTTGAACAATTCTAGAAATCAGTAGACAACCGCACTGAAAGACTGCTTCGTCACATCAAGCCAAAGGGTGGATAATTCCCCTTATTAACACCAGAGGGAGGGACGCGTGAGATTGTTAATGCCTTGAGGCAAAGGCGTTTGGCTTTGCTGATTTGAAATCGAGTTCGGAAATCCGTTATCTGTCCTCTCGACAAGCCAAGGTAAAGAGGACACAAAATTATCATCTGCAACGGTGATGTTACGAAGGACTCGGCTATAAAACTCATATAGTAACCGCTCGTTTTGGCTTCTATTTTGGTTTTTCTTGTCGTTGAATTCACATTGAATTCACTCATTCTCCTCTGCTTATTGCTATACGACTACATTCGAAGTGCTGAGAGAAATTGCAAACATGGCTTTGTCACTGCTTCAAATTCCGTCCTTCCCGTCATATACGGGACCACATCAGGTTGGCATCACAGAGTATGAGATTCCCGTCTCTTCTCTTGAATCGCCGGCCCCTGGTCCAAAATCAGATATATCTCTGTCCACAATTCTGTTCCGGGTGTTCTATCCTGCAGATGATGTTGACCCGGCTTTGAAACCTGTCTATTGGCTTCCAGATCCGCAAGGCACCTTTGCTGGTGGATTGGCGGAATTCCTAGGAGCACCAAAACGGCTGTCGAATATATTAGGGTACGGTAAACCAATCCTCTTATAATCCATTTATGAGGTTTTGATTTTTCTGCATTCTAATTCTTCTCACAAATATGTCAGACTGCTCCCAAACACAATCAAATGGACGAAGATTCCAGCATATAGGGATGCGCCCTTGAAATCCTCGACGCTACCTTCAAAACGTTGGCCTATTATGGTCTTCTCCCACGGCATCGGAGGGTCGAGGTATATGTACAGCTATATCCTTGGCTGCTTAGCCAGTTACGGAATTGTCGTCATTGCCCCCGAGCACCGCGATGGAAGCAGTCCCGTCTCTCTTATCCGAAACGCTCACGGCCATGTTACCGAAAGAGTGCCATATCAGCGCATCCAGCACATTTTTGAACCGAGCATCCTTCATAAACGACATGTCCAATTGCGCATCCGACTCTGGGAATTAGGCCTCGTGTACGATGCCCTTCTCAAGATGGATGCTGGCGCGGAGATTAAAAATTTTGCCTCAATGCAGGGTGCAAAAGTACCCGCATTCGCTTCTAGTCTTGATATCCATCTTCCCAGCAGTATTACGTGGGCGGGCCATTCATTTGGTGCCGCAAGCGTCGTCCAATTCGTCAAGTCCATATACTGGGGCCGTGTCAGTGACAAAGACCCAGCTTCGACCTCGGTGGAACCTCACTTCTCGCAATACCGTCCCCTGTACCAGCCTCGACCAGATAGCAAAATCGTTTCACAAGTGACGCCAACATCGCCTCTTATCCTCCTCGACCTCTGGAATCTCCCATTGCTGGGGGATGATGTAAAGTGGCTATGGGAAAAGCCGCTGCCATGCTATGCGGGAACAGGTGGAGACCACCAGCGGCAGCCAAACGTTTTGGCCGTCCTGAGCGACGAGTTTTTCAAATGGAAAGCTGGTCTCAAGGCTACTAGATGTGTGCTATCTTCCCACCCAGTACCCGGCCCTACCAGCCATGACACGGCCGACGATAGCAAGCGACAACCAAGGGTCTTCTACACTGTTAACTCAGCTCATCTTAGCCAGTCAGACGTCGGCCTTTTATTCCCCTGGGTGATGCAGAGATGGGTTAAAGCCCAAGAGCCCGAGCGAACGATGCGCCTCAATGTAACTGCAATTATACAGATGCTAAGAGAATGCGGCATCCCATTTGATCTGGATGAGGACGTCAAACATGCTTTGGAAAATGTGGCAGATGTCACTATTGACAACGGCAAGCCTAGGGCTCAGAACGGGGATGAGGGCAAACCAAGACAATTCTCTCCGAGTATTTTCGCAACAGATGGCTCTGTTAGGGGCTGGTTACCTGTTTCTTTGACTGATGATACGCCGCCTGTTGCGGAATTTGAGGTGCGGAGTCCACCCAAACTTTGAGTAAAATTGGCGTCTTTTCTTGAAAATACTATCTATCTTCTTTGGACTCAAACATACCAATATTCTTATTATACTATATGCATTTGATGGTTATGTCGAAGACTTTTGGTCGGGAATCGGGATGGGGATTCAATCGTGACAGCGTGGGAAGGCCAGGGCAGCTCAGTGCTAACATTATGGCGGACATTAGGTTCAGTTCACCACCATTTCCAGCTCTGTTAGGATTTCGGATTCATGATGAAACAGCTTCAGAAGTTTTAAGAGTGATATGATCACACAGCGACATTATAGGAAATTTTATACTATGTGCATCATTATTAGTAGCGATTTGTAAAAGGCCAGGACGCAACTACGTTCCCAAGGATTAGATTTGGTCTCAGCAACTACGCTAATGGAAGTATTTCTCCCCTGGCACACCAAAATCCCCAACATTAACTAGCGCAGGGGCTAAACCACGCAAATGACGCTGGAGGGCTGGGGGGTAGAGAGAGCTCACAGTTCTCCAGGATAAAATTAGTTTGGTTATATTTTGAAAAACATCACCAATGCATTTGTAGTAATAATTCCATCTGAGCTGCAAACAAAAACCAATAGCAATTGACTTAGGGCAGTTGCAGCCAGCTAGCACAGGTAAAATATTTACTGCCACACTCGCCTCGGGTCCTATCGGTCAAGATCCACATGGCAAATGAGGGGTATAATTCAGTCCGGTATGGGAATTAAGATCATATCGTTTCATTGATGGTTCGTCACTCTCCCACCCGCTCTCTCCGGGACATACTTATATACCCTTGTTTGCCTCCAGCAGCACCACCTCCTTATAATAGAAGTAGACCTCCAGAATGGCAGCGTCAAAGACGGTCAAAATCCCTCATCTGGGCGGCATCGCCGCTGGATACCAGCTTTCCAGAGACACATACGACGCCTCAAAGCCCACCTGTGTGATGATCAACTCCATGTGCACGACCGCCTCGCTTTACCGTAATCAATTCGAAAACAAGAAGCTCACGGGCATCATGAACCTCCTTGCCATCGAGCCGTTAGGACACGGAGCCACCAGCTCGCCCACAGATCACTTCACATACTGGGACTCGGCAATCATGGCACTGCAGGTGATGGAGGCGCTTGGAATTCAGAAAGCGTTCGCACTGGGGACTAGTCAAGGCGGATGGATTGTGACGCGCATGGCGCTATTGGCTCCCGATCGGGTATGTTATTGGGCCCCGAAACCAGCGAATTTGTCCCTGCCTTAGCTCTCCATCCCGGAATTCTTTGAGGTCCCGGCGTGCCGTCACGGAGTTCGAGAGCAAGCATCTAATATTAAGAAAAGCCCCATATTAATATGCCTTATTTTCCATACAGATTCTCGGGATCATGCCTCTAGGTACGTCAATGGACTATGAATCAGAAGTCTCGCGGACAAAGGGATGCTGGGATCCAGCCACCTCCCTCACGCCCTTCTACGAGAATCTGAATAGCGCCACAGAAACCCCCGATTTCATCATAGACGAAGTCTGGTGTGGGATGGTTGCCAGTGTTGGACTGGGCGACGGCGCAGACGCTGAGTTGGTCGAATTCTGGATAAACACTGTGCGGAGCGTCTATTCTGGCGACGAGGGGAGAAGGAAGGCGCGCATGGCGTTGATATGCCTTATTAGCAGAGACGGACTACTCCTTCGACTAAGGGATGTTAAATGCCCTGTTTACTGGCTACAGGCATGTATTAGTAGTCTCTTATCTATCTCCTCTTTTTGATGTAAATCGCCATGAAAGAAACCCTGATGCTAATAATGAGGGGGGGGAAAATTAACAGGGCACCAAAGATATCCCTTTCGGCACAACCTATCCGCAGGAGCAAATAGAGCGCTTTACGGGCTCGAAGGAAAAGAAACTTATACTGGTCGAAGGAGGGGCGCACTATCTTAACGCAACCAATCCGAAAGAGGTGGATGAAGTCCTCATCGAGATGGTCAACAAGTATAAATAATAAAACGAATGGCTATAGATGTGGCAAGCACGGCTTATCGCTCTGAGAACATGTGCTCAGCAGGAGTTATATTCAAGCTTCCTTTTCGGAATTGGAAGAGAAGAATTGGGAACTTGGCACCTACCCTTCAGCTCATGGAGCCGTCGTCGTGTTCGTTTCCCAACCACCCGCGCTACTCTTCCACTAACTGCTTTCAGTGCTTACGGGAGTAGTGCGAATACAGACTCCGATACCGATACCCATAGCTTCCTCGCTTCCCTGAATCTTTTAAGAAACATACATTTTATATTATAAAGAAAATAAGCCATATTTTGTGTCTGTGCTACATTTCTTCTAATGTAATGTGCCGTCTCTCCAAGCCAAGGACGATTCCATTGAATGAACCAGATCTGAGGAAACCTTAAATTTAAGCTTAAATTTCATCCAACAACCTTCTTACCACGGAGCATCAACAAATAAATAACCAGACTAGAAGATGGAGCAAAGGGAAGAGAAATAGAGGAAGACATGAAGAGGCAACAGAACAATACTATGTGCCTACGCAGCGTAAGGTAATCAGGATTTCTCCGCTTCGACGTGAAAATTCAGGTATTATTTTCAGAAAAAAAAAAAAAAAAAAGAGATTTCTATAAGTGGCATGAATATAATTTATACAAGCGCTGCTGCTTCCTTCAGAAATTCATCAGATTACAGTTTGGATGTAACGAGTTCAATAAATCCTTCTTTTAGCTGTATCCTGTCCTCTCAAAAAAGTCAAACACAAGAACGGGAATAAAAACATTGTCTCATAAAAATCGTTTCAAGCATCCAATTCGTTTCCCTCCTCCCCTCTTAAAGCATCCCTCCACATAGGGATTCTGCGGACAACTTGCTTCGTTTTTATGACTTCAAAACAACGTGGTTTCCTTTTCAAAAATGCATCAAGGGAGAATCCCAGCGGAGTGGATCCAAAATAAAGCAGGACAAGATGAAAAAAGCGGTAAAAGTATCATAACATCCCCGCAAAATACCTTAAAAAGATGTCCTAAGTTGGCAAGATATCCTTGTCCACGCCGGATAGCCGCAATATGGAAATAGCGCATTATTTCGAAACTGCTCAAAAGAAAATTAAAGATTAAAAATTAAGAAAAAAATAAAAAAATAAGAAAAAAGCGGGACTCTAAAATATAAAATAATATATGAAAGGAAAAAAAAAAAGGATTGGTAGCAAATGGACAAATTTTCATTCAATGATGCCGCTCATGGAGATAGACAATAGTAGTCCATCCCGCGCAGCAAGTTTTAACCATCCGATGCGTGCACCAGCAGCACGTCACCGTGAAATTATTGGAAGACGAAGAGCTGGACGACGAGGGCCGGGAACCCCGTAGCGATTTATTGTCCAGTGCGTTGTTGGACGCCCCTGAACTGGTTTCGGTGAAGGTACTACTACTCCCGCCACCATGCGCAACGAATCCACTGCTTGCCATTGGGAGCTGCACTTGATGGGGCGAACTGTGGCTGTCGTCGGCGATCAGGGGCTCGAGGTGCGGAGGCCCGTTGGGGAAGGCAAGTTTGGCATAGACGTCTGATGGCATGTCGTGCCAGTACCTACACTGGCAACAGATCACGAACATCTTGGCAACAGGCGTCCCCCTCCGCGCTGGCCGTTGAGGAACGACTCGGCCATTCCCAACGTGGTTGGCCAGGCTTCGTCGGTTGGATGAATCTGGGTGCGAGTCGAAGATTGGCCCTGGGTGGATTTGGTGGTGACGTTCAGGGGGTCTTAGAGGGAGATCACTGGATGCTAGTACATTGGTGGCTGGTTGCTTTGCGGCAGGGAATGTCAAGGTTATCGGCGTTGTTTGGGATGAAGATATGGTAGGAGATGCGCGGCCGAGGGTAGATTTGTGAGTGAACCGTTCTTTCCAAGGTTCATGAAGTACTTTGCTTGTACTAATGTCGACTGAGATAGAGCGTTTCTTCCTCCCAGGTGTTTCAGTGCCGTTGCTCGAAATGCTCATGGTTTCAACACCACTCGCAGAACTAGGGCGAGTGCTGGTTGGAGTCGGGAATACTCCACTGTTGCGCTTTGGGGACTTTGGGGGGATTTTGATATCGCTTGACGTATCGTTGCCCGCAAGGGCAATTAGACTGAGCTGTCTGGAGGATGCACTGGGAGGCCGTGAAGTGGCTTCTGGTTTGACACTCGCTGGGTAGGGTAACTTGGAAGCAGTCTTTTTATCTGTGTCCTGTTTTCCCTGCAACTCATTTGATTCGGATACTAATGCTTTGGGCGGTTTTTTAGATTTACCGGTAGTGGTTGTCAGCTTGCCTTTTAGTGAATACCTTCGACCGAAACTCGTCGAACTCTTCTCCTTCCTTGGCTCATGTCTCAGGAGCCGCGAGAAAGAGAAACCAGATTTTTCATATTTAGCTTTGGAAGCGGTATCAGCATCTCCCTGCGTATCTATTTGCTCTATTCTCACGGATTCCGGGGCATTTTCATCGTCTTTGTTATAAAGAGGTGGTCCAGCTAACGGGGAAGACTTAAATGGGACGTCACGATTTATTACTTTCGACGATATTCTCATGGGGTTCTCGCGCTGTTTGACGGTAGGAGCAGTTGCCACTAATTCAGCATCATCGGGGTCAATAATCGTTGGGGTTTTCAAAGTATCGACTGAATCGGCGGGGAGATCTGTCGGTATAGTACTAGGGGAAGCAGATCCATATTGGACCTGCGGAAAATCCCCAGCAATCCCCATATTTCCAGGAGCGACGTGCCAGCTGGCTGGTGTGAGAGAAGGATCTGAATGGGCAGCATGGCTTTTGGACACTCCCTTAGAGCCATAGTTAGATTCGTAAGGGCCGCTGGTTTTGAACTCGCCGATATCCCCGTTCGTCGATGTCTGGGGATATTCACGATCAGGGCCGCGACGTTTTAAAGAGAGTCCGGCGACGCGATCAGAGTTTGTTAATATCTCACTCCATGAGTGTCTTCGTCCATGCTTCCGTTGGCTCACTGGGGGCGTGTGAGTTGCTTTTTGTGGTGACCTGGGAGGAGGTATGACTGAAATAGCTGGTGGTTGTTCTTGTGGTTCACTGAAACCGCTTGTGCCATTAGCAGAATTTTGAGGAGTAGGTGCTTCATGATGAAGTTGGCCGGAGGTGTTATGTGGAGGAACAATCTTCTCGTTCGGCTGGACAACAGTAACTCTTGAGCCATTTCGCGCACTTGGGGAGGAGATCCCTGTGGTAGCATGGAAATGACCGTTTGTAGGCGAAGATGGCTCACTTTTCTCAGTTTTTCGGCCAGATGTTTTGCCATTTCCATTCCCCTTACTTGTGGAAGCTCTACGTAATGAATACATATAGGGTTCGTGTTCCACATTGAGAGACCGACGTTGGAGCTTCTTTCCGTTAGAATTTGATAATCGACGGGTAAGCTCCTGACCCCAAGATGATCTAGTAGGAACCGTATTAGTATTCTGGGGAACAGGATCGCTGGATCGAAAGGCCTTCGCAGCGGCACGTAGATCAGAATGTTTCTTAGTCATATGAAGGTGGCGTCTCGGCCTATCTGACGGAGATGAGCGCATGGGTGACGGTGAGTCCGAACTAATAGCACGAGATGAGGTCTTATAATATTCAGGGTCCGGGGTTATTTTTCCTCCGAAACGCTGCGGTAAATGGCCTGTGAATAGAAGCTTGGCAGGTTCCGGTGGATCATTCTCCCTTTTGTCAGCTCCTATATCAGGGGGTGAAGCATCAGGGCCAGTTTTGTCTCGGGAAGGATCATCCTTCGACGCGCTATTAGACCAAAATCCTAAAATTGATGGAGCAGTTGACGAACGTGGGAGAATGCTTCTTATGCTTGACGCTCTGCTGGGTGTCTTGCTGGGCGGCTTTTTGGTTAAACGTCGCGCCTCACTGAATGAGCTTCGCTCGGTTTTCTTGGCTTCATGTTTTAATGACCGTTCGAGCTCTTTCTTCTCTTTGGCTATTCGTTTTAAGTCCTTCTTTCTTTCCCTCCTCTCTTTGTCCGTCTTCCAGGAGGGGGAGACGCAGATCTCAGACCGCTCATCTGTTTGGGTGATAGTATTGACTCCACTGGCTACGTTTGTCGAGTTCTGATAAGATTTACTGGGCTCATTAAGGTGTTCTTGAGAGAGCGCGTGTGTGGTCTGATCATGGTTGTCAGCATATGTCATAATAGCACGCAGAGGATTAAGCAAATTGTGTTCCTCTTAATTCTTCTTCGTGAGCAATGTAGAAGCACGTTATGAAAGCAAAACTATTTTCGTGACGCCGCCTTCGCGATGCATAGAGTATTGATTCGTTCAAGGTTTTATACTGGGTTTATCCTGTAAGGACTTTGTACTACTCACCTCATCATTTCCGTTCACCGCTTGTGGCTCGTCTGCAATTACGGAGGTTAAAGACTCCATTCGATATTGCTCGCATACCACACCGGCGAGCGATTCAGTTTATGATATTCACCGTTGCTTATTACGTGCGATGAAGCTGTGCGCGTCAGAGCAGTTGGCGGTCAACCTCGGGATCCTGAAGGACGCGATGGAGGCCTTCTCAACAACCCCAATCGCTAGCCCAAAATAAAAACTTCTCCTCCAAAATATGTGTCGTAGCAAGACTTCACACTTGTGTAAGTAAAACGCGGTGGGGAACCGAAGGCTCGAGGTGTGGAAGACGCAGCAAACTGCGTGGTTGCGTGGTGGAAGGTCAATGGACAAGGTGACAGAAGAACCAAAGGAGCAACAACTGAAACAGCTCAAAGCAGCATCACCAAGGTGTTAAGCTATGCCCAGGTGATGTGAAGATTGCCAAATATGGAAAAACAGCAATTTAGGATATATAAGAAATGATGCAATAGATATAGGAAATGCACTTTTCGCACAAGCCGAACAATGCTGAGTGAATCAGGCATTGAAAAATACAACATACAGGTAAGGAATTCGTTGCACCATGCGTGCGCTATATTTCGTGAGGGCTAAAAAATTTCCGAAGCCTACTCAGAAATAGAAAGAACGGTAACTAGGATGGTGATTGATATAGCATGCACTGAGCAAGGACAGCGGAACGGGGAAACTCTTGAGAAGTTGACAGGCAAGGTGCCAAAATCTGCGGCTAGCGCAGGAAAGGTGAACCCACTGTGTTTGAATAGCAGCAAAGAAGCCGAGGAATGACCCCGCAATCGTGTTGCTTGTAGCAGGTTGTAGTTATACTCTTAAAGATAGAGGAGGTTAACCAGGGTCAGGGTTCTGAAGGAGGGCAGTCAACATGAAGCGCAACGACACCAATGTGAAACTCTTGTCACGAGACTCAGGATGAAACGCAAAGGCCCATGTCTGATTTCTTCGAAGCTTCGAGGCCGAGAGGCACAAGTTCGACACGAAAGGGGAGCAAACGGGATGGCGTCAGATCGGGATTTCCTGCTGGAGATCGCATTCTGCATATAAAAACACCAACCCAAGCAGCGCAGTGGCAACCCGCATCCCACGGACAGACAGGACAGGGAAAGGAAGACAACCGGCAAGTCACAATGTTGGGGGCCGATGTCTCAGTGCTGCGGGGCCTAGACAATTGGACGACGGGTTTGCGAAGCTCAGAGCGCCAACAGAAGAAACAGTGCAGATGCGAGTTGTCCAACCAAACCCGGTTTTTCCAGAAAATGCAGCTTATGCATGAAAATAAAAGATGGCTTTCTTTGGACACTACACTGCAATGAGCTACGGTCAGGCTTAAATAGCGCACAAAGGCCGGACTCAACAGGCCAGCAAACAATTCAATACGACAGCCACAGCACATTGATTGTTATGATTCATTATTATTATTTATTTGGCCCTCGCTCGGACTGGCAAATGATTTGACTCGCAAAATTAAACAATACGCTTCGGCAAGACAAGATCTCAAAGATAAGATGTAAGGCATACATACCAAAGCGGCCAAGGGTTGCAGTCTGTTGAGGTTTTCAAAAGTTGAAACAGAGTAAGTTGGTTACTCAGGTACGGTACGGATAATAGTTATATTAAGCTTCCACTCCTGACGATAACTCTGCAAAGTCCAACGGAAGTAGAGCCAGCCTCAAAGGGCTTTTTTGTTCAAGCCAAGATGAAACCAACCGAGCGAGAGCCTTTCAGTTTATCTTTTAAAACCAATGCTGTATCATCTGCAGAAGGCCAGGATACTAAGGGACACCTGTTCTATGATTCCAGCCAGGAAAACTGAGATGGCGAAATGCCCCAGCCGCAACAGCGGGTTTTTTTCTGTCAGGCAAGTCAAGCATGTGCTAAAGGAGCCTCTGTAACGGGGTCTCAAGTCATCCCGCCTGCTTTGTCCCGCTAGTATTGAAAGACACAGTAATATAGGTGATAGGGTCCAACCTAATAATTTGCCTTTGTTAAACCAGCCTAGATTCACAGATCTGGTTATTCAAGACATATCTTTTTTCGAAAGACATGTGAGTATCAACACTATTATCATTTATCTGAACATCAAGGCAGACATACCTGTTGAACTTGATTTCAATTTCTCTAGAAATCAGATCTTCAACAACCGGTCCTTTTTCTCTACTGTTAGAACTAGATCTACTAAATCGGCTCTCTGAAACTAGTGTGTAGGTTAATAAGCGTTTAACGAAGAAGTTGCAAGAAGGATAATCAAGAGCATTTCGCTGTTCAGCTTTTATGAGAGGATAAAATACCATATAGTCTCTGCGAAAGGACGACGAAAGTTGTGTGGCTTGGTACACCCAGTTTTGAATATAAGGCAAATCAAATCTCCCGCCATAAACTTCAAGCTGCTGACGGAAGATGCTCTACCAGCCTGTGAGCAGACAGTCTGGGACTGAGTTTCCCCTTGATGGTTATGATGTAACCAAAGTCCTTAATGAAACCCTTGTCACGGGTGTAGAATCGATGACTGGATTCTAACTAA
>JAFEJD010004045.1:0-19224 GCA_018296065.1 Blastomyces percursus
GGATGAAAAAAAGTGTTCAGCTAGGTGTCGTGTTCAACTAGGTGTCGGATTACGTTAGTTAACTAACTAGTTGTTAACTAGTTACTGTCGGTGGCTGACTAATACTCAAGGCGGGCACTTGGGACAGCTCCAACTTCCCCCAATAATACCCCTTCTAAACGGACCAGCTTCACAAATCCTTCCATATGACGCCGTCGCTATTCTTAGTTCTATAAACACTGGGCATTTACTCTTCAGCACCCTATAGCCGACATCGATGCTTTTGTAAGCTTTATTCTAGGCCGAAAGCACCCCACAGTCGCGTCGCCAAATTCGCTTTTTCAGCGGCATGTCAGAACAAGAAGTGAAGAAGGCGGAGAGCGTAGGTGAAGCAGAGGGCACATCACCTAATGAAACCCCCGTGAGCTCCGAAACAACGAACGAATCTATAGGGAAGAAGGGGAAGGCAGCCAAGAAGTTGAAGGATGGAGACTCCGCTGCGGCAAACCCTGGGGCAAAGCTCACGCCCACCATGGCAGAATCGCTCCTCGAACTGAACCCGGCCCTACGGAGCGAACTTGCGGGAATGGATAAAGAAAAGGCAATGGAAGCTCTTCGCCAGATGAATATTTCGGATCTCCTCACGGGTCTATCGGTCAATCCGAAGAATCAGAAGGATATGGCATCGTTTAAATTCTGGCAGACACAGCCTGTTATCAGGTTTGATGACACGGAGAGCAAAGAACCTGACGGGCCGATCAAAGTCATTCAACCTGACCAGGTTTCCCGGGAGCCTATCCCACTAGTCGAAGGGTTCGAGTGGGTTACGCTGGACATCGATGATGAGGCAGAGCTGAAGGAGCTTTATGAATTACTGGCGAACCATTATGTTGAGGATGGTAGTGCTATGTTCAGGTTCAACTACTCGCCTGCCTTCTTGAACTGGTGCGTTGTTTACTTGCCTTCCTTGCCTTCCTTGCTGCTTGGTATAAGGTAAATTTTGATACTAACTTAGGTGTGTTTTTAGGGCACTCAAAGCACCCGGGTGGAAGAGAGAATGGCATGTCGGTGTCAGAGCTTCCAAATCTCGAAAACTCGTCGCATCCATATGTGGTGTCCACGCCGAAATTGCGGTGCGTGGGAAACCACTGAAGGTCACAGAAATCAACTTCCTCTGCGTACACAAGAAACTTCGCTCAAAGAGACTTACACCGGTCCTTATCAAGGAGATCACACGGCGTTGCTACCTACATGGTATCTATCAAGCCATATATACAGTTGGTATTATGTTGCCTACGCCAGTCAGCGTGTGTCGTTACTACCACCGTGCTTTAGACTGGCTGAAGCTACACGAGGTTGGCTTCTCGCCCCTTCCGGCTGGCTCAACCAAGTCCCGACAAGTTACGAGGAACCATCTACCAGGCCACACATCAACACCTGGACTACGCCCAATGCAAAGCAAGGATATAGACGCAGTTCAGGATCTAGTGAACCGATATCTCAAACGATTTGACCTTTCCCAGATTCTCAGTCGAAAGGAAGTGGATCATTTACTGCTCCATAAGGAGAAATCCGGAGTGCAACAAGTTGTTTGGTCTTACGTTGTCGAGGAGCCGGGGACGCACAAAATCACGGACTTCGCCTCTTTCTATTCGCTGGAATCCAGCGTCCTTCAAAACCCGAAGCATAAGAACGTCAGAGCGGCGTATCTCTATTACTACGCTACAGAAACTGCATTTGCGGAAAAGGAAAAGGGGCTCAAAGAAAGGCTTCTGATGCTTATGAATGATGTGCTAATTCTTGCCAAGAAGGTTTGTTCACACCCTCTGGGAGGCTTTTTTGATTTCGCTCCTTGTGTACTTCAATGAGCATTCTAACTCTTATGCTAGGAACGTTTTGACGTCATGAACGCATTGACTCTGCACGATAACCCGTTATTCCTTGAACAGCTGAAGTTTGGTGCCGGAGATGGCCAGCTTCATTATTACCTATTCAATTACAGAACGGCACCCATCACTGGAGGAGTGAACGAGAAGAACTTGCCTGATGAACGGAAACGGGGTGGGGTTGGGATAATCCTCGTTTGAGCTGAAAGTGGCTTAAGGCCCAAGATTATTGAATATGCTCCATCGATTCAAAACGGCGATATACCGTGAGGGTAGGCAAAGGCTGATTTTTCTTATTGTCACATGAGAAATGAACGGATATTAAGTATCAGTTGCATGGATCGGGATTACCACCTTGGTTCGGGCACCAATTATTATTAGATGTGTAACACTATGAATGCCCAATATGTTCTCCATACCTTATATTATCCGCCTCGCTTTAGGTGCCCAGCCAACAATATCATTCTTCAGATAATCTTCATACTTTCTTTTCAAGATTCTTCCAAGTTCTCCTGCCAGTCCATCTCCGCGTGGTCTAGACTCCTGCCGTGTGTCTATAAATAGCAGCCCACGTTTATGCCAAGACTAGTTTGCAGGCATTAACAATCCGCCGTCATCACGTGCACCTGACGCAACCTGGCAGCCGAAGCGTCTGGCCCCCAGATGTCAACGTCTCATCACTTTGACCCCATCACTTGGACTCCAATGGTTCAAATATATAGCTCTTTGGTGACGATATGCCTGCTTGCGTCTCAAGGTTGACCTCCCATATTTCCCGCCAACTTTAGCTGCACCGTCTGCTGGCCCATATCAAGCTGTCACGTTTTCTTTGATCTATGAATCGAGCTGCATGAACGCTCCTATTTTATCGCCTTGCCCCGCCTTAATATTAACCTCGGGCTTTCGTGCTACTTGCTGGTCGGAGAACGATATCTCTTTGCCCAATGAGGCCTCCTGTATTTCCATGACCTGAAATTGACATCATTCATTGCTCCTGCCACGAACAATGGGTGGTGCGCTCTCAACTGAGGCCCAGAGGGCTTCCTCAGGTTAGCTTCCTGCTCACTCGTAGATTCGATCACTCTGTATTTCCTAGCTCCCTTGTCATGAATCTCTAACAGTATTACTTTGTGCTGTCGGTGGGGTGGTCGTGTTAACAACATATTAACGATTTGAACCTGGCTTGACAGTGGAGGAGCTGAGCCAACGCCTGGCACACCGATTCGCAACCAAATGCTTCACCCCTCTTGAACTTACCCATTTGAAAGATAATTTCTTCTCTAGAGCTCTAGAGCAGCGCGGTATCCGGTATTGGAATGAAGAAATATTATCAGGTTTCTTGGGTATCCCCGACGGCGCGGGTTCCGCAGCCACAGCAACGAGTGATGGATCACTCGATGCGGGGCCTGTCATCTTCCGCATGGTTTCATACCTGGGTGCATTTCCCTTCCAAAACACCATGGCACCCACCGTATTGACGTTCGAGGCAATGATCAAAGTGGTTGTACTCTTAACTGAGAGATATGGGAAAGTCTTGAAACGAGGGAAGAAAGATCGGATTAAATTACTTTTCGGTAGCCTCGCGGATGTTGGGCGAAGGGATATTATCACGCAGTTGAAAGAAGCTGCAGAGGACCCACTGGAACCGATTGGCGTATCCGATCCCAACGGTGGAAGCACCTTCACTCATAACGCGGGTTTCTTAATTGATCAGCCAGTTAACGATGGGGAGGACGAGGACGATGACGATGATCTTGCCCTGGCGGCCCTGGAATCACTAGATGCAATCGAAGTGTTCAAGCAAGATCAACGCATTGATAAAACTGTCTTCGAGTCCAAAATATCTCTAATTACCTTTCGACGACTACTAACGTTGCTTATTGTCACAGCTCCGCTGCGCCCGCTGGGAACAGTGTCCAAATACACAACAGGGTTGAGCAAGCCTTCGCTTGATACGGTGCATGAGCAGGTGGACAGCATTCTAGCTGCATTGGGTTCCGAAGTAGCAGAGGATGGAATCGGATATAAATCGTTCTCCGAGTTGATATCGACGTCTCTCCCGTACCTTTTTGACCCACTAACACCTTTATTTGAAAATATGCTCTTCAGTAAAAACCTCGATCTGTCACGGAAATCCGAAACTTCCAATGGCCAGGCTGATAAGGCAGCCCCAACGCCTCCTTCAACGCCTCCCTCTTCTCCTCCTTTATCTCCAGTCATTTTAACTGGGGGCTTCAATTCCTGCATTCTAAATCCCGCCATACTATCCCACTTATCGTTTTTCATTTCCACCAGTCCTCATATACCAAATATCTTCCGCAATCGCACTCATCTGCACCCAGTCTTTTCATCGACCGAACACGGTGAATCTTTAACCTCTTTCTCCCACCATGTCATGACATGGCAAGCCCCAACCATCATCCTAATTAGAGGAGCAGTGACATCGGAAAAAAGAAACGAAGAACAAATGACCACTATCGGCGCATACCTCCCACAACCCTGGAAACAATCCTCATCATATTCTTCCCGCCGATCATCCGAGAGCGTCCATCCTTCTACACTACCCTGCCTCTTCGAAATCTCCCCAGTTCACACAGTACTCCAAGGATCCCCATCCCTCTCATTACTTAAATCCAACATGCCAGCAAGCCACTTCTCCACCAAAACTGGCATAGCAATCGGCTGCATAATCCCACCATCATCTCGAAAATCCCTCGGGAGCGATCTTCATCCCAAGCCCGCCGGCGGCGGGAGCCTTATCATTGACTCCGCCCTTGAGAACGCCACCTTCGTAGTGTCCGACAGCCTCAATGGCGAAGGCGTGTTTCTACCCCCCGGCGTCTCCCCCAATGGCACCACCACTATCGGCACCACCTCCAGCAAAACCCCATCTTCTACATCTCCAACAGCGTCAGCAGCATCCATATCCGCCTCCAATCACAATACCACAAAGTCCATATCCATCTATAACCTTGAAGTATGGGGCATTATCCCATCACACTCGCTAGCCACCCAATCCGATAGGACAGGATCCCCAATCGAGAAACAGGACGCCATTGCCTTGCAGCGTGCACAGTGGAATTTCGAAGCGCGCGAGGCGGAGCGCCGGCAGGCGATTAATATGAAAGTGGGCGGTGGGGAGTCTGAGGCACAGACCGGGAGAGCGCTTCTGGAGATGGCTGGGATTATTGGTGACTCGCAGTTATCGGCACATCCTCATCATTGAATAAGTGACTGAGGAAGGTTTTTGGGGCGGGATGGGTGTGCCTGGTTGATTTAGGGCGATAACGATATTAGTAAATTGTATTATTTTATTACCGTTGACGACTCGATTTTTTATGGTGTATACGAGATGATTGTATATGGGAGTCAATCTCTCCTCTTATTTCCTTGTTTGTCCCAGAAATCCGTGTTACTTTTTTTTTTTTTCCGACTCCGGACGAATGGCCTTATTCCCTCTTCACTACGTGACAGACGTGAAAATTATTTGTTTCCCCTTTCCCTTTTTTTCCTTTTCTTTTAATTTCATTACTCTTTCTTCCATTTCTCTTTTCTTTTTCTTGACTATTTTCTATATCTTGATTTATGCAAAAAGGGAGAAGGGATAATTTGTATTCTGAGGAGTCTTTACAGTGGCGTTGTGAGCAACTTTTTTCCGTCAGGTCTACGTTTATTCAACGCGCACTTACATGCTAGTAACCAAGTGTCGCTGGCGCAAAAGGAGCCGCTTTTGAAAAAGAAATCAAATGCTGCTCCGAACATTATCTCAACCAGAGCCATTATAAACAAAAATTAAAACGAGAGGTGCATGAGGAATGATGTGGAAGAAAGTAGAATAAGGGAGTTACTGTACAGAAATGAAATCCTGGTGTTAAATAGTACATCTAGATTTCAATAGGCCGTTCAGAAAAAGGGGGGATCCCAGTTGGACTGCGAGGAAACAGACATCCCAAGGCCTCATCGATGAAAAACGCATCTAAAAAACTCTTCGTCGAAGCGGCACAATACCGCTAGGCATATCGTAAAACTCCTTCAGCTCCTCCTCAAACTGCATGTCCTCAACACTGCCCATATCGCCAAGCAGAACTCCGCGATTACCAGCACCACCAGTCTCTTGCTTTACGACCACACCATTTTCTGCCCCGCTATCCACACCCTTCTCCCCACGCCCTTTGCTTTTACTCCTTGCACCGCGCGATTGCTGCTGCTGCTGCGGCTGTGATGGCCGTTCGCTCACTGTCTGCCCTGCCTCATCGCTAGGACCATTCTGACCAAACCCCTCATGCGGTAAGCGGAGAGCGAGGTATTCGATATCAGCCCGCTCCATGCGGTCCATAATATCATTCATGTATTGGCGGACTTCGGTGGGTGGGTTGACGACGCGAGCTAAGGGTTCGAGGGTGCGTGGGTTGTTGGCGTGAAGGCGCATGGTTACTGGTTGGTAGTACTCTTTTATTTTTGGCTTGGGTGGAGAAGGTTTTATTTCTGTTGTTGTCGCTGTTGATGGTTGTGTTTCTGGTCCAGTGGTAGTCAAAGTGGGTCTATCAGATTGAGGAGGGTTGGTGGCTGGTTCCGGGGTGCCTTGATCGGGTGCAGGTGTGGGATTCTGGTTTGATGTATCTGTAGGTGTTGGAGTCCCAGTTGCGGAGGCGACTTCGGATTTTTTCGACTTTGCTTTACCACTCGTTTTACCGGCAAACGAGTCTGGTGGCGGAGCCGAAGTATCGATTTTCTTTATAACTATAAATGATGCAATGACGGTTGTGCCACCAGGGAAGTAATCGAGGATCGTATTCTTTGGGAAAAGATATCTATCTCCAGTGGATGCGTGACTAGAACTGCTACCTGCAGGAGAGGTTGTCAAAAATTCAAATACAACAGCCTTTGGGTCTGGTTTCGGGGGCGCAACTGGAGGCCGAGATGGCGTATGTTGGTGGAAGTAGGTATTATGCAGTTGAGGTTGCGGAATGGGTTTAGATCTTATTGGTTGTGGAGGGAGTTGGTTTGGGTACGCAGAGTGCGCAGAGGGAGACGCGCGAGCAAGCGCTGTCTGACTAGAAATGTTTGGGCCGTTTGGGTGAACCGGATGAGAGGGGTGTGGTTGCGCGGGTGCTGCTGGCGTAGGAGTTGGCGTTGATGAGGGAGGTTGGGGCGCTCCCGGCGTAAAAGACCGCCCCTCTTGATCGGGCTTGAGATATGGCGGGATATTTTTATTATCATTTTGCCTTCTACTCGCGAGAATAGCATTGAGCTCGTCGATGTGAGCTTGGAACGTCCGCAATTGTGCCTGATTCGCCTTGCTCGATGCTACAATGCGCATTAATGCCTTCAGCTCTGGGTTCGACGCAGCTCGCGTGGCCAACATCTGGATGACTGGATCCGGACTTGTTTTCACAGGTTGAGATGGTTCTGGTGGAGGTTTAGAAGGAGGATGTTGCATAGGCTCGTGTTTCGCAGGGTAATTTTGAGGATGATGGGTTGGAGGTTGGTTTTGAGGAATGCGGTTTTGCGGAGATGGAGCTGGTCCTTCGGCTCGTGGCTGCCGGGCCGGTTGTGCAACAGGGGGAGGAGGATTGCTGTGAAGAGGTGGTTCAAAACGATTCTGCAGAGGTGGCTGCTGGTCTGGCGGAGGGGTAGCAATGGGGGGAGCATGGGGGTTGGGGGAGTAGGGCTGGCGTGGCTGGCCCGGAGGTGGTTGATACTGGTGGAAATTATTTGGAGGTGCGTATTGCACGATTGGTCGCTGGGGAGGTGCATTTTGGATTGGCTGTTGGGCTTGCGGGTTTCGCACGGTAAATAACACGGCTTCAAAATGATGAGGTTCAATTACGATGCTGCAAGGTCCCAGTTTACTCATGGATTCTCGTGGGGGGTTCTGTGGTGGTTGGGGCTGCGATTTCTTCTTGGAAGGTTTAGTCCAGTATTTCTCAAATACACAGTCATTGAGCCACTTTATCCTTGACCGCTGGAGTGCAGTAGCCAATACAGCGCTGCAGAGGAGACAAGAATCAGTAAAGAGATATTCCCCTCGTACAAGGCAAGGTTTAACATGAAGCCTAAACCATGAGCACGTACCTCGCCGCGTAGGACTGATATTCCTCTAGTGACAGCGTGCTTGGTTGTGGTTTGGCAAGAGTAGGCAACGGGTCTCCATCTTTAATCTGTGTGGGAAGCACGTTCTTTTCAGGCTCCGGCGACGGAGGGATAGTAGGCGTAGCAGACGCTTTCCTCTTCGCTGGTGTGGTGTCCCGTTTTTTGAGGGTTGATTCTGAGAGCTTTCTCTTTGCCGCGGACTCCCCGCCGCGAGGAGGAGCTTTCCGTTTCTCGCCCATGGCAACTGGGAGGGCACGCCTATTTTGGCGGTTGGAATGCGCAAGTCTTCATTTCCAACTCGCAGCCGTACGAGGTGAGAAGCAAAGGTTCGAGAATGATGCATATTGCTCTTCCCCGGAGGCGAAATTTGGGTTTGGGTTCAGGAGGAACAGGTTAGCTCATCTCTTAGTCAGCACTTTTTTTTTACCTTATTTATTTATTTATTTTTTTTTTTTTAACTAAAAAGACTCCCGGCCAAAAAAAGTTCTCGAGGGTGTCGTTTCTCTCCAAGACGAATGTCAAGGCCATCTTCACAATGAGGGCTCCCTCTCTTCTTCGGACTCAAGTCCGCTCCCTCGCCGGAGTTTCTAGAGCTTCAACTGGACTCCAATGTGACCTCTATGGACGATGCGCGGCAACTGCTCCGCTCCGAAACTTCACTGCCTCCCTGCGTAGAGTCCTAGTGACAGGGCGGTGGCAGCAGGTCCGATATGCCTCTGCGGCGACTTCTGTGTAAGACAATTCCCATTTTAATAATCTATCGGATGGACAAAGAGAAAATGTGTTCTGGTGTGAAATGTTAACTCTTTGGCGTATGTCGCTCCAGGTTGGAAAAAGCCGCGGACCCGGCTACACTCACTCAATCTGCTATCATTGAAAATATGGACGAAGCAGAGATGAAACGTTTGTCTAAAGTTCGAAATATTGGAATTGCGGTATGGCACTTTTACATGGACCCTTTCCCTCCGAACGCAGCAATTGCACCATGAGATACTGATCTTGTCCATCTAGGCGCATATCGACAGCGGTAAAACAACCTCGACAGAGCGAATCCTTTTCTATACCGGGCGTATTGGGGCGATCCACGAAGTCCGCGGACGTGATTCCGTCGGAGCTAAAATGGACTCGATGGACCTGGAACGGGAGAAGGGTATCACAATTCAGTCCGCAGCTACCTTTTGCGACTGGGTCAAGAAAGAAAACGGAAAAGAAGAAAAATATCATATCAACTTGATTGATACACCTGGGCATATTGATTTCACGATCGAGGTTGAGAGAGCCCTGCGTGTTTTGGATGGCGCGGTTTTAATTGCCTGTGCAGTATCTGGTGTTCAGTCGCAGACTATGACGGTTGACCGACAGATGAGACGCTACAATGTTCCACGCATTTCTTTCGTCAATAAAATGGACAGAATGGGTGCCAATCCTTTCAGAACGATTGAACAAATTAACCAGAAGTTGAAGATTGCTGCTGCGGCTGTTCAAGTGCCAATTGGTGCTGAGGATGAATTCGAGGGTGTGGTGGATTTGATTCGGATGAAGGCTATCTATAACGAGGGCGCCAAGGGTGAAATTGTTGTAGAAAAGGATGAAATCCCAGAGAAAGTAAAGACTATCGCGGAAGAGCGGAGGAGAGTGCTTATTGAGACTCTGGCTGATGTGGATGATGAAATTGCCGAGCTTTTCCTTGACGAGAAAGAACCCACTCAAGAGCAGATCAAGGCTGCAATTCGGCGTTCCACCATTGCCTTGAAATTTACGCCTGTCTTCATGGGATCGGCTCTCGCAGACAAGTCCATCCAACCCATGCTGGATGGGGTTTGCGATTATCTCCCGAACCCTTCTGAAATTGAGAATCTCGCCCTCGACCAGAAGAGAGAGGAAGCCCCTGTGAAACTCGTCTCTTATAAATCTCTTCCCTTCGTTGGCCTTGCCTTCAAGCTCGAGGAGAGCAACTATGGCCAACTTACATATATTCGTGTGTACCAAGGTACACTTCGCAAGAGTTCCAATGTCTTCAATGCTAGAAACGGCAAGAGGATCAAGGTGCCGAGAATCGTACGCATGCATTCAAATGAGATGGAAGATGTTGATGAGATCCCGGCCGGCGAGATTTGCGCCGTGTTTGGCGTTGACTGTGCGTCCGGAGATAGCTTTACCGATGGTCAGCTTGCCTACAGTATGAGTTCGATGTTCGTACCGGAACCCGTCATTTCTTTGTCAATCCGGCCCAAGAACTCGAAAGACTCGGCCAACTTCTCCAAAGGTATCAACCGCTTCCAGCGCGAGGACCCCACCTTCCGTGTTCACTTTGACGAGGAGAGCGAGGAGACTATTATCTCTGGTATGGGTGAATTGCATCTAGAGGTTTATGTCGAGCGTCTGCGCCGAGAGTACCGCGTCGACTGTGTGACGGGTAAACCACAGGTCGCCTATCGCGAGACAATTGGCGACAAGACTGACTTCGACCACTTGCTCAAGAAACAAACTGGCGGTCCTGGAGACTTTGCCGGAGTTGTGGGTTGGCTGGAGCCGACTGGAAGCCTAGAGCAAAACAAATTTGAGCAGAGAATTGTTGGTGGTGCTATTTCCGAGAAGTACATTTACGCTTGTGAGAAAGGTTTCGATCTCGCCTGTGAGAAGGGTCCTTTGACTGGACATAAGGTCCTTGGAACCCAAATGGTCATCGTCGACGGCTCCACTCACGTTACTGATTCCTCTGAAATGGCATTCAAGATCGCCACTCAGCAAGCTTTCCGAAAGGCTTTCAAGGACAGCAAGCCCCAGGTTCTCGAGCCTATGATGAAGACCGTTATCACAGCGCCAGTTGAATTCCAGGGTGATATCATTTCGCTACTAAATAAGCGCAATGCTGTTATCAATGATACTGACATTGGCGTTGATGAATTTACGGTATTTGCCGACTGCAGTTTGAACGGTATGTTCGGCTTCAGTACCCATCTTAGAGCTGCTACGCAAGGAAAGGGAGAGTATACCATGGAATTCAGCCACTATGAAAGGGCCCCAGGTCAACTACA
The DNA here is from genome assembly GCA_018296065.1 of Blastomyces percursus. Lineage (NCBI taxonomy): Eukaryota > Fungi > Ascomycota > Eurotiomycetes > Onygenales > Ajellomycetaceae > Blastomyces > Blastomyces percursus. The sequence goes on from JAFEJD010004045.1 coordinate 10,997, forward strand.
GTAAGTTTTACACTATTCTTTTCCGTTCTTGCTGTCCTGATTCCCCACTGTCACTGGCAAGTAATTGTGTTTCGTGCTAACCGCATCTCCTTCGTGTTCTATAGAAAACAACTCATTGCCGAGTACGAAGAAGCTCAGGCGGCGAGACACAAGAAATAGAAAACTTGAAAACATTTCCATTCATACTCACCTTTCGACAAATAATCCACTAGCATTGGCAGTCAACATGGTACCCTTCCCTACCGTAACTTCAGAATCAAGAATCACACGCATTTTCATGCACCATATGCGCACATACCCGTCATTTTGAACAACTGCATTTCCCGCCCGATAGATCCACATAAACCTCCTTCTACCATGGAAACCCGTCATAGGCGTCCGTACTACAACTACTAATAATGAACACACCTCATCTCCTATCTTGATCATGTAACATAAGGGAAAAAAAGTCATGGGTAAAGTGTTTCATTTCGCGCAAGATGATGGCTTCATGGCTCCTTCCTTGGGTTGTTGGGTTGACTTGTCTGCGTTCCAAGTATTTAAACTCGCAACGCAATGTATTATAGAGACTTCTTCATTTTATTTAGTTTGACTTTATGCCAATCAGTTTTGTTTTATTATCGTTGGTAACTTTTGTGAACGGGGTTATAGATTTGGTTTCTGTTCTCGGTGTTTACTATTTTCCTTCCTTTGCTTGAGAGAGACAAATTATACAACTATTTGTCAATAGTAAAAATACATCAGTCATAAGGCGAACAACTTGAAACAGGAAGGTCTATGTACAGATAGTTAAAGCTATGGGCACGGGCAGCAGATACCAAACGCATGTCTATGATCATCTATGGTTATCTAAAGAGTCGTAGCTCAGGTAGATTTCACGCGGTTGTACTACATAGGCAAACCACACCCGTCAAATTGTCTGATTGACTTGAAGTCATCGGTGCAGGCGCGGTATGGTAACGTCTGCTGTTTGACATTGCGGTTCTTCTAAGCCCGTCTATTTCTCAAATATCCGCATGATTGAAAGGGTAGCTGAACCGGTAGCTGCAACCTCGTTGTGTCCTGAAGTAGAAGCAAAAGAAAATAGGACGGGGCACACTCGGTTAGCCACTTTCTCAAAACATTGAATAATGGAAATTTCGGAGTGAAGTCTTACCTCCATATCGGACCCTCTCCCACCGAACTCTTTTCACTCCCTTCTCACCATCCTTTGTGATAAATTCCTTTTCCCACACTTTCATCTGGACAACTTCGTCTTCGGACGTATATTCATGCACGTACCTGCCTAACGTATGAGCATTTGGTCCTCCTATAATAGTATCATAGAGTGCTTGTCCATTTCGCCACGGGATTTCGATATCATTAACAGCATGTACCACGGTGAGGTCGAATCCTTGACTTCCATGTGCAGAATCCACATCACCAGGTTGAGGGTTGACACCAGTGATCCGCGCGAAACGGGCGGCAGACTCCCATGTATCCACGATATGATCAAGGATATAATTCTGAAATTTAGGATAGGGTAACAACGCTGAGAGCAGTGGGGGGAAGATTCCGCCGGCACTATACGTGCCTACCACAGTGCGGACGTTCGAGAAAGGGGCAAACAAAATAACGCCTGCCAGTGGTTCCGGGACAGATGAAGGATCGCCAAACGTGTATCGTTCCGCAACGCCCGCTGCGACTGCAGTCCCGAGGCTTTGGCCTGCAACGACGATACGGGATGGGTGGATGGAAAGCGGGGGAGAGGTGAGATAGTTGAGCACTGATAGCGCGTCGGCAATTAAACCTTCCTCAGTTGGCGATCCGGTGGATTTGCCGAAGCCGCGATAGTCGAACGCAATGACGTGTACAGGGTGTTTTGAAGTGGATGCTGCTAGGAAACTGCGGTATATTTGGGGGCGATATCCGGACCCAAGATGAGCGGCATTTCCGTGAACTACATATGATCAAGGGGGGTCGAATTAATAACAATACAAGATGCGGTTTTGATTGTGGGCGGGAAGATAAGGTGTGGAATTCAACCCGGTTTGGAGAGCATACGGTTTACAACGACTCTCGCATCGGGGTCTTGCGCGAGAAGCTTGAAAGCAGTGGTTTTAGTGATGTCTTCGGTAGGACCTGATGAGGGGTTGGCAAGAAAAGCTGCTTCGCTTTCCTTGAATAACTGGGGCGGGATGATGTGCCATGCATAGAGGGTCTCATTATCTGGAGTTCGAATATTGAATGGCTGAACTTGGGATTCTGAGATTGTTAGTAACAGTGAACCAATGAATCATAAGCCTGGTGATGGTGTAGGTTAAACAACTCATACTTAGGAATCCAAAATACTCGACATCATTGACGTCCTGGAAGTAGGTAGGATTGAGCTTGTTCGCGTAGAGTACCCTGTCCAGAGAGAATCGGTGCATTAGAAGACGGGGAAAATGTAGAAAGACTCTTCCGCTAGCAACCTATCTACATTGGATAACATACGCTCGCTGAACAGATGGGTATGTCAACGAGAAGACACCAAGGACATATAACAGGCCCGAAAAAGCCAAGAACCAGTAGGCCTTCTTGAAGATTGGGGCGAGTCCCATATTTAGATATGCTGTACCAATAGTCAGTACATACATCGGCCAATACTTAGAGATAATGCGAACATAGGAAATGTATACAAATTATAAGAGAAACCTATAGTTAATTCAAGACCAAAAGAGTGCCTGTGGTGTGCCCGCCTGTTACCTCCCGGGTCCCAGTGCGCACACAGTAAGCCGCCATGAACACCACCGAAAGCGGCATTATGCATACATTGGAATTGCCTGTAAATGAAGAACGCTGGGGTAATTATAGAATTACTTATATAAAACAACACACGTACCTGATATTGAATAAACGAGTAGAAATACGCCGTTTTTAAGTTGCAGGTACACCGTTGAACCCTACGGAAACACCAGAACGACGAATGAAATCTTTCTGTGAGGCTGGTGAGGTACGCTACCACATTGAATTTTCCCAAGCTGCGTCCGCCATAATTTAAGTCCACGGTGTTTTCGTTCTTCTTCGTTTCCCCCGTAGCATTTGTGTTGGATATACCGAGGTCTGAATCACGTGTACCAAGAACGATGATCACGTGATGAGATTATCAGCACCTGCGGCCGGAAAAGGAAACTGACACAATCCAATTAAAACATCCGCAACGACATCTTTGCGACAACTCCTCTTCCTAACCTCGGTGACATGTAAGATAGAGCCTAGCCCCTGCACAGCAGATATATGATAGGGCAGGCAAATATAGCAGGGGCATGTATGAAAAGAGTAGTTGGGCACACATATATATGTACATTCATTGCACAAAAATATGATAAAATACATCGATAACAAAAATAGCCAGGGCTAAACATCGTTTTCAAGTCCCAAAAATGTAATTGGAAAACGAATTAAAGAATAACACTCGCCAAGATGTCGCAGCCGCTGGAGAAAGGGAGGAAGGATGTCCAGAAAGACTCTTCCCAAACCCCGGTGTAAGCAAGGTAAAAAATATCCCAACGGGTACGCCATAACCTAACCAGGACGACTATTTCCCCTGCCGCTGTTTATGCTTGGGATTCTTAGAACTGCAAACAAACAGTCAGTAACGAGAAATAACAATGAAGGGAACCTAAAAAGGGAAGAAGGGCGGGGGAAAAATGCTCTCCATCAGCACCCAAAGAGACATGACCTACCAAATAATATAAACCCGATTCTTTCTTCTCACAGGCTTGCATCCATCACAAAGCCTCTTCACAGACGATCTCGTCTTCATGCCTCGAACTTGTCCTCCAAAAAGTGCCGCTACGCCATTCGCATTCCCACCATTCTTAGCAGTACTCTTTACCGCGTTACTCGAAACGGCGGCGCCCAGTTTTGCAAACAGACTAACGCGGCTCCATGGCATTTGGCCAGCGACTGTGCATGTTCTGCCGCTGTTGCCAGATAAGGACCAGAGGGAACGGGACGATACGGCGTAGCGTATTTGGCGCGTGAATGGGGTGGTGAGTGTTCGGAGGGAGACGAGAGGAGAGAGTGAGGGGGAGGAGAGGAGGGAGCGGAAGTTGGTCATTTCATATGTGTCTACGGTCTGCGCCGGGCAATCAATTGGCGACGAGATACCCTTTTGCTCGTGGTAGAGGTGGGATTGATCGAAACGAGAGACCAGGCGTGGAAGCGGGGTGAAGGTGCGCTCGTTCAGGAATATATGAGACGAATGGTTAGTTGATGATCTCCTTCTGTCTTTTTAACTGGTCAAGCATCGGATTGAGATGTTCGGTTCATATGCGGAGGTATCTATTTCATCCTCTGCGATTTGATGAATCTCGCGATGTTCGCTGGCGGCGGAGAGGAAATCTACCCGGAATTTGGTTTATCCGGTCGCCACCACCATTGCCTCTGTCTCAAGTGAATCTCGAAAGCGATGTTGGAGAATAGATCTCTCAACGATACGGCTGATTCCCAGCATATACATGTGCCATCGATTCTTCTATCTAAACCTAGGTAATGTGAAGCTGAATAAACCAGCGGATCAGAGTTCAATAAAAGCTAAAAATCTTCAAACGCCTTCCGCCGTTTTTCTAATGAAAAAACGCCAGCATCATAGCAAAAAACAAATCAAGCAACGAATAAAAGTATGTAAAAATCCGGGCACAAGCGATGAAAACCTCATACAGTTAAAAAGGGCTGGGGGAATCTCCATGACAAACGAAACACGTGAAAAACCAATCACTCTCGTAAAAACATCTTGTATACTAGCGAATCCGTGCACTCGGTGAATGGGTAGCCCAAATCGTGTAGGAAGCCCTCAAGCTCTGTCTTTTCCGTGGCTGGGCATTGAATCCCAGCAAGGACCTTAGCCACGTCACTCCCGTAATTACGATAATGGAATAACGAAATACTCTGGTGTGGCCGGAGGGTGGTAAGGAACTTCACTAGCGCTCCTGGGCGCTCGGGGAATTCAAACATGAAGAGTCTTTCGTCGACGACGTTACTTCGTCCACCGGCAAGATAACGGATATGCGTCTTTGCAAGCTCATTATCGCTTAGATCCTGCGCTACCATCCCACCCTGCAATAACTGGTTTACTATAACGTCCAAATCCTCTGTTCCTGTCGAGGTGGATAGTGATATGCCCATGAAGACCACCGCAGATTCGCTGTTGGAGTAGCGGTAGCTGAACTCAGTGACATTATGCGGAGTCACGATTTCCACCAGCTTCGCGAATGAGCCTGGGCGCTCAGGGATGCTAACGCTCAGTAACGCCTCTTTCCTCTCACCCAACGTAGCGCGCTCAGCTACAAAACGTAGCCTGTCGAAATTCATATTCGCTCCGGAAGTTACCGCCACAAGCTCTCGATTGGGATCAGGGGATGGATTCATCGCGACGTATTTCTTCAGACCGGCAAGTGCGAGGGCGCCAGCCGGCTCAACTACTGATCTCGTGTCCTCAAAAATGTCCTTGATCGCTGCGCATGCCTCGTCGGTCGACACCTGGATAATATCATCGACCACCTCTCTGCATAACCGGAAAGTTTCTTCGCCAACGGCCCGCACGGCCGCACCGTCTGCAAATAACCCAACTTCATCCAAAGTAACCCTCTCGCCGTTCGCGAGGGACTGAGCCATTGCGTTCGCATCATGCGTTTCCACACCGATGATCTTGACGTGTGGGGCAATTCTCTTGATATAAACTCCGATGCCGGCAATTAAACCCCCGCCACCTACACAGCAAAACACCGCTTCGAGATTCTGTATATTGGATTGGCGCAGTAGCTCCATCCCGCAGGTGGCTTGGCCTGCAATCACATACGGGTCATCAAAAGGGGGGATATTCGTAAGATCGTGTAGTTTGGAAAGTCTGGCAGCTTCCTGCTTTGCTGCGTCGAAATCGCGTCCATGCAATACAACCGTCCCTCCTAATCTGGCGACATTTCGGTGCTTGATAGCAGGGGTGCCCTGGGGCATCACGATGGTAGCGGGGATTTTCAATGTTCGTGCAGAGTACGCAACACCCTGGGCATGGTTTCCTAGGTTTCTAAGTGAGTAAGGAGGATATAGAAACGGCACGCACACATAAAATGTAAAGTAAATAGATAATAGAAGATGCTAGTAGCAGCCTTACCTGCAGAACATGCAATAACACCCTTCCACATTCTCTCTGGGCTCAAATGGGCCATCTTGTTATAGGCGCCTCGAAGCTTGAAGCTAAAGACGGGAAGCAAATCCTCTCGTTTCAAAAAGATTTTGCATTCCAATCGGTTGCTCATATTCACAGCATGTGTTAAAGGCGTTTCTTTGACAACATCGTAGACGCGGGAGGTCAGAATCAACCGCAGGTACTAGATATGAACGAAATGGTAAGATTTTTTGAACAATAGCTTATATTCTTGACTGGAAAGGAGGAGCATACATCTGGATACCCATTTGGCAGTAGAAAAGCCTCTGGAATCTCCCAATCTGGAGGCAGACCATGCCTCTCATTAGGCGGGGAAGGATTTGCGGAGTATTCAGTCAGCGAGAAAGAGTTCAGCCTGGGAGTGCGTGGTGCGCCGCAGCCGTTTGTTAAGGGCGCTTCTGCCATGTTTGGCAACGCGGGAGTATCTTCTCCTCTTGCTAGTCAGCAATTGAGTGAGTTTGATCCTTTGAACTGGCAGTGGTACGATTGAATCCTCGCTTTCGGATGGTTTGGAGGTGAAATGGCGGCCCTCAGCGGCGGTGACTGGAAGCTTTTTTTTTTTTCCCTGGCGATATCGGAACTGGCAGGGTTTACCTAAGTGGCTAGCCCTAATCGCTCCTTCTCAACCACCTTCTCTTTCTCCCAAATAACAACCAAGATAAATACAGATTGGAAGACGACGGGGAGAGGGTTCTAAGTCTTGCGAGAGTAGACATTGTTGGGCGTTTTTCCCTCTTGGTCAGCTGGATGGATGACTCGGCTTTTAAGCTCCTGAAAAACTTCGGGAAATCCACTCATATCGTCGGTTGATGCTACGGTTGGATCTTCTAGCCCTTGAAGGACCCTGGGACAGAAAAAATCGTTTGAGCTGCATTCTTGTTAACATGCGGCTAATCACGGCGCTGCGGGGTTGGATTGGCTGCAGACTGACTGCATATTGCAAGCTTATTGATTGTCCTTGCAGCATACATTTCTCCAACAGAGGGACACCCAAAGCTGTCTTTTAAGTCCGGGCGTATGGTCACAGGCTAGGTAAACGAGGCCAATTGCATAATTTCTATTATTCAGTAGCCCAATAGGCCGAGCTGCCCAGTTACAAGGGTTGTATGTATCATGTCAATATCCTTGCATTGTCAGCGCTGGTGGAATTCCTGCTTTAACCCTCAACATGCAACATCAGCTTATGCGGTGCATCTCAGGATTACAGGAAAAACGATGACATCAACCTCGTTGATGTTTATGCTGAAATGAGATCCGAAGCTGTCCCAACTTGGATACCCAATCTCTGACCACCACCCAGGAAGCGAGCTAGCATACTATGGAGACGTTGCAGGGTCTAATCGGACACCCGTGAGCCGCACAGTCTGTCTTTTATGTCTTCACAATTAAAAGGAGACAGTCGCTCCTTCCTCCTTGTGATCCAACAATACACATCATAGTCGCGGCTTCCCCGCTTGTGACATGGGACTTACTTTTGGTAGCTTTTCGGCACTGGGAAGGTGCAGCTGCTTGTTGTTCATGTTCACGGGGGGCAGTGTCCTATTATATCAGAGCTGAATAGCGGCTGCGCCTTCTTCCTTTGAGATCACCAGGAGATGTGGGCTGTGCTTTCTGTTGCTGTATCATCGGGGCCGCTATTACGGTCATACGGCAGCCACTGCACACTTAGGCTGACGAAGGATAGGGGAATGAGAGATCAAAAAGCCACCTGGGCATACTTACCCATACTTATGCTAGGTAATATATAGCATAAAACGGTTCAACGCAAAAATCTTGGGTGATTTATTGGAATCAACACATTCACTCAAACAGGATTCTTTAGTCTTTCTTTTAAAGGAAGAATTACTTATTAAGTGGCTGAAGAGCTTTTATTAATACTTTGTCTAATATACACGCTTTCGGGACCTCTGCGATGGCTGGTTGCGGAGTGGTGGAGCCCACAGCGGGCAAGGCAGGCAGAGAGGCCCAGCGCGACGCGAGGCCACAAGGCGACGAAAATCGCAAAATTATGGACATGATACTAACTGTTGATCGCTTT
>JAFEJD010004067.1:0-15908 GCA_018296065.1 Blastomyces percursus
GAGGATCCTGAGGTTATTCGTGGATGGTTCAAGCTTGTACAAAATACTGTGGAGAAGTATGGGATTCTACCGCATGATACATACAACTTTGATGGGACTGGATTTCAAATGGGCGTTATTGGAACAGCTAGAGTGGTTACTGGATCCGAGAGAGTTAATCGTCCGAACCTTACACATCCTGGAGATCGAAAATGGGTTACTGTTATTGTGGGAGTCAATGCAACCGGCTGGCGTTTACGTACGATGATTATTCTAGAGGGAAAGATGCATCAATCCCGTTGGTATAAGACTGGAAAGCTGCCAGATGACTGGCTGATTGGAGTTAGTGAGGATGGCTGGGCAAATGATAAACTGAGGTTAATCTGGCTTAAGGAGATATTCGACAAGGCCACCCGATCTCGTATGAAGGGNNCTTGCAACCATTAGATGTGGCCTGTTTCTCTCCTCTAAAGAAGGCATACGGACGAAAGGTGGAAGAGCAAATGCGGCTTGGCATTAACCATATCGACAAGGAGGAATTCTTGACCTTATATCCAGCAGCTCATAGAGAAGCTCTGAATGAGCACAATATTAAGAGTGGTTTCAAAGCTACTGGATTAGTTCCATACGATCCAGAGCAGGTTCTCTCACGCTTTAATACCCAGATGCATACACCTCCCCGCCCAGGAAGTTCTCATAGTTCTCAAGCCTCCTGGGCTACAGCCACGCCTTAAAATGTATGACAACTGGATCTTCAGGTTAAAAAAGATCAAAGGATATATGCAGGAATATGCACAGGGTTCATCCAGTCCAACCAATCGAGCTATGAATCAGCTGGTTAAGGGGTGTCGAATGGCTATGTATAATGCTACTATTCTGGCAAAGGAAAACAAGCAATTAAGGGCTGCCAATGAAAAGCAAAAGAGGAAACGTCAAAGAGGTTGTACATATATAGCTGAGGAAGGTGTTTTAACTGTTAGAGAAGGGATGGATCGCATACAACCTACTGAAGAAGAGAGAAGTAGGGTGGTTGAGGCTTCTAATTCCCGACCACAAAAACGAGCAGCATCACGGTGTAGTATATGTGGGACTATTGGACATATTGCTCGTACATAGAGAACAGGGAATAATTTAGAATGTAATTAGCTATTTTTTCTACACAGTTTGGGCTAAAGAATATGATTTTCACTTAATATAGTTAGTAAGTGTCTCGCTTACTGATGTGTCTCGCTTACTGATAGATTACGTTATCTTAATATGGTCTAGCGCTTAACGCGTTCCGGCGCGGGTGGTGGTCTGCGTTGTTGCTCGGAACTGCTCAGGACTCGATACTTCCTCAACGTCTAGAAATCAACATAAGCAAACTGAGGCCGCAGGCGGCGGGCTTCAAAGTCGGAAATGCCTTCCCTTGCACCCCTCCCGCAGCGGCGGCGCCGAGCTGAAGAGCCAGAATCCGACAACAGTCACGACAGCGATATGGCTTCTTGCATCTCTCGAGATGGCACTCCCTTTTCCCAAGCGTCCAATGGAAGCAAGCGCATTCGCGTTTCAGCGCTTGATGATGATGGTGATGATGATGATGATGATGAAAACGACGAGAATGATGCGAGCTCTACGTTGGAGGAAGATAGTGATGATCGACCTACTAGGGCAAACCGAACAACAAAGTCAGGCAACACCCTCCAGCTCCCCGTTATCAAGGTCGAACACGGCTCTCGTACCAAACGTTCCTTCAGCGTCAAACGAAAAAACTTCCACAGGAATGGATCGAATCCGGAACATCGACCTGGATCGATTGTGAGAGTTAAACTCACGGATTTTGTGACATATACCTCTGCTGAGTTCTTTCCTGGACCGAGACTTAATATGGTGATTGGCCCCAATGGGACGGGGAAGAGTACCCTTGTTTGTGCGATTTGCTTAGGGCTTGGATGGGGCCCACAGGTAAATAAACATAATTTCTACATATTTATTGAAAATGATATTCCCCCTGAAACTTAAAGATAAAGGCTTCTGAGGTTGCGATTTGCGCGAAATTATATAACCTGCTGACAAAAGCCCGATAATACAGCATCTTGGAAGAGCAAAGGATCCAGCTGAGTTTGTTAAACATGGCTGCGAAGAGGCAATCATTGAAATTGAGCTGGCTAAAGGAAGAAATCATCGCGAGAACCCAGTCATCCGCAGATCCATCGTAAGGAAGGGCAACAAAAGCACTTTTGCGATCAATGGGAAGCCTTCATCGAAGGCATCTGTTCTTGAACTGGCGAAGTCGTTCTCTATTCAAATCGACAATCTCTGCCAATTCTTGCCTCAAGACAAGGTAGCTGAGTTCGCTGCGCTTTCACCAATTGAATTGTTGCACTCAACCCAGCGAGCAGCAGCTGGCCCCGAGATGCTGGAGTGGCATGAAAATCTGAAGACACTACGTGCTGAGCAGAAAAAATTGGAAGCTGCTAACGCCGGCGAACGCGAACAACTGGCGAATCTGGAAAGCCGTCAAGAAATGCAAAGGGAAGACGTGGAGAGATTGCTACAACGGGCACGGATACAGAAGAAGATTGCCTTACTGGAACGCTCGCGGCCAGTGCCAAGATATCAGGAGGCGGTCAAATCGTTCAGAGAGGCGCAACAGAAAAGACGGAATCTTCAACAAGAGCACGGTGATTTAGAAAACCAGCTAGCCCCTGCTCTCAAGTCAGTTAATGATAAAAAGGAATATTTGAATTCTCTCCAAGCGGTTGTCGCGCAGAAAAGAGATATGGTTACTACACAAGAAAGAGTGGTGGCGGACAGTGCCCTAAAACTTGAAAAGGCACAAGAGAGTATACAAGACTTGGATGCGCAAATTGAGGCTGAGAAAAAGGCTACGAAAACGCATAGGGATAATTTTAAAAAGTCGCAGCAAATTATTAACAAGCTCACGCGACAAATGGAGGAGGAGCCTGTTGAATATGATGCTGCAGCCTATACCGAGAAAATTGTAAGCTTTTCCCATTTCCTTAGGCACCACTGTTTCGTTTCTCGCACCTTAACTGATATGTCTGTAGCGGGAGACAGTGCGTAATATTAGAGATATCGAGGAGGAGCTGAGAAATGCCCATGACACCAAAAATAAGGCTTCTCAGGACCAGGAGGTTACGTTAGACAAAATTGTGAAAGGAAATGAACGCCTCGGGAACTTAAACACTGAGAGTGGACGACAAGAAGAGAAGCTGAAACATTTGTCTGCAGATACTGCCAAGGCATGGGCATGGATAAAAGCAAATCAACCCAAGTTTCAAAAAAAAGTCTTTGGCCCGCCGCTTGTGGAGTGCTCTGTAAAGGATCCTACATATGTGGATGCCATGGAATCGCTATTCCAACGGACTGACTTTTTAACCTTCACAGTCCAAACTCTGGCTGATTTCAAAATCCTACAGCAAGCATTCTCTAAGGAATTAGGGCTTCATGACATTTCTATGAAGGTTTCTTCCGTCACCCTATCCGACCTTCGAACTCCGATAACAGACGAGGAGCTTCGCGCTTTGGGATTCGACTGCTGGGCTAAAGATTTATTAGCTGGGCCTGAGCCTGTCGTAGCTATGCTCTGTAGCGAAAACAGGTTGGATCAGACGCCTATAGCTCGTCGAGATATCACGGACGAGGAGCATACGAGGATGACAAACAGCTTAATCAACAGTTGGGTGACCGGACGCCAGTCGTACCAAGTCGTCCGCAGACGTGAATACGGGCCAAGCGCCGTTTCAACTAGAGTTCGGCAGCTTCGAACCGCCCAGTTTTGGACGAACCAGCCTACCGATCTCTCTGCCAAAAGCAGTATTGTGAATGGGATTAAAGAACTGCAAAGGGAAGCGGATACGCTCCAAGAGGTGATCGATGAACACAAGAATATACTTGAAAATTTGAGAAGACGTCACAAAGATGCACAGGAACAAAAGGTATATTCTCATAGAAGACATAAGACCTTCAAACATCCGCTAATAGTAATAATCTCTATCCAGAGGAATTTGGAGTCGGAAAAGTTAGCCAAGCAAACCGCGCTAACACTCTATAAAACTTTGCCTACTAAAAAGGGTAAGTTCCGTAACCTTCTTGCGCATTCAGTCACTAACCCCCCGTTTAGCACAGCAAGAGGAAAAACTCCGTGCGTCTGAGGCTGCGATAAGGGGCGTGAGGGAGAGAGTTGAAGCGCTTCGCGACAAACAGGATCAGCTCTCTCTTGAAAAAGCTGCTGTGGCTCTTGAGTATGCTGTAAGTCTACCCCGCTAAACAAAGGATGCTTCCGAATGCTAATTTTCCTCTAGAACTATGTCGATGAATTCCAACATTTAATTGAAGATCTTGCTTTAGCAGAAGTTAATCTCCTCGAAGCTGTATCCGACCTTGACACCCTGCAAGAGAGGAACACGGAAGTAAACAAAACCCTCAAGAGTAAAAAGGCAGAAGTTGAGGAAGCAATAAAGGAGTGTGCCAAAATAAAGGAGCAGGTTGACAAGTGCCGGAATGATTTCAAAGAATTTGTTGACTACGTCAACGCCGACCCAGAGATGCAGACGGAAGAATTAAAGGAGCTGGTCGAAACAATAAAGAACTACAGCGTTGATCAGCTTGAAGCTGACATCGACTCTGAAAAAGCCGCTCTCGAACTAGCCGGTGAAGGCAACACCAACGTGATTAAAGAGTTTGAAAAGCGCCAGCAACGCATCGACAAACTCAAGGACCATCTTTCTGAGTTCCAAACTAACCTCAATGAACTAGACGAAGCAATTAATGAAATTCGAGGCAAATGGGAGCCGAAGCTTGAAGCCCTCGTCAAGCAAATCAGTGACGCGTTTAGCGAGTCTTTCGCCCGCATCGGCTGTGCGGGGCAAGTGAGCATAGACAAGGCTGAAGATGTCATGCCCGAACACGGCAGCACTGTTCTTAACTCTACTCAGGCTGATAACGGTAACGGTAGCACTAGCCGCACAAGTGATTTCGACCAGTGGTCCATCCGCATCCAGGTAAAGTTCCGCGAAAACGAAAACCTCTCCGTTCTGGACTCGCATCGGCAGTCTGGCGGGGAACGGGCCGTCAGTACGATCTTCTACCTCATGGCTCTACAGTCGCTATCAGCCTCGCCGTTCCGTGTCGTGGATGAAATTAACCAGGGCATGGACCCGCGAAACGAGCGGATGGTGCATGAGCGTATGGTGGATATTGCGTGTGCTTCGGGCGAAAATGATGAGGGTGGAGGCCAATATTTCCTCATTACGCCCAAGTTGCTAAGTGGGTTGAAGTATAAGAGGGGGATGAAGGTGTTGTGTATTGTTAGTGGTGAGTATGTGCCCGAAGAATATCAGCAGATGGATTTTGGGAAATGTGTTTTGAGGATGAAGGATGTATTGAAGACGCGAGGAAAAGGGAAGGGGAGGGAGATGGGTAATAGAAGGATGGACGGGGTTGATGTTGGGGCATGACAAGTTAAATGTTGTGGGGGTGGGTGATGTATTCATCGAATGCTGTGTATTGGACAGACAGCCTTGAGCAGCTATTTTACTGTCGATATCCGATGATTTGATTGAAATGTACACTACATATTTATCTTATTTAATATGACCATTCAATAACGCCTATCATGTCCCATGTGTGATACATCGCGGAAATACCTCCCCTAAACATAACATCCCACCCTCTCCGTGGTATTTTTAATTGTAGCTGTTTTACCATTTATATGCATCAATGCGCATGGCCATCTCCCCGCTTCAACCACCCGCGCCCCTGGGGTTCCCGCAACCCAAATGATCTCTCCACCCACAGCTTCGCCGCAACCTCCAGCCCACCATCCCTGCTACATTCCCTTTCCACAACATTGCTCAGTCTCTTCATCACCTCGTCTCCCCCATTCAAACATAAACACAAACCTTGCTCCTCCATCTCCTTCCCCCCTCCATTCATGAGCGTCACACCCTTCACACCCCCAACAATCCCAACGTTTCTCGTACTCGGTATACGAAGCAGCGTTTTATCAATATCAGACCCATACCCGACCTCCCTAGTCACCTGAATGACTTTCGCAGTAAGGGACGCGTACATGGAGCTGTGACAGTCCGGGTTCATGCGCTCGTTGAGTTTCAAGGCACGGAGCGCTTCGAGATCGCCGGTGGAGGGTTGAGAGTTTTGTTGCTTTTCTTCTGCCGCTGTTATTGCTGCCGTAGGTAGCATGGATTCGACTTCCACTTCCGAGTGCTGATGTTGTTTTATTGAGTTCGTATTGCCGTTGATTACATTGTGGCCATTATTGTTGTTGCGGTTTTTGTTGGCAGGCATATACGTTTTGTTCAAATCTTTGTCCTTCGTCGACGGTGGTTTTGGGGCTGGATATCTATAGCGCATGCCGGAAATGGAGTGTGAGCAACAAGGTATCGCGAGAAATGGCAAGGGGCGCTCCGGGTTCGAGAGGGTGCCGAGTAGCGGTGTCCACACTGTCAATTCATCGGCGTGGTTGGAGATGATGAAAGTATCCTTGTCGAAAATTCCGTCATGTATGTCCGTACGAGTCTCCTGGGCGCGTTTTAGCATTGAGTTTTCGCCTTCCATGTGTTTAAGGATATCTTTAAATGGCTGGGGAATGCATATTATTTGTTTAAGTCGGTCTTGTGTTGATGTAGGGAATATGGACCAAGACTTCCTCCGACGAGCATCGAAACCCCAGCCGTCATACCCTTCTGCGAGTAATATGTACGTCAAGACGCCATTCCCACATGCAATATCAACGAAACCAGGGAAAGCGGGGAGGTTGCCTTTCGCTTCATTAGAATTACTCGCTTGTTTCGAATTAGGTGGGCTGTACATGCCCCGCCACAGCTCAATTAGGAAGGCCGCGATTAAGATATCTTCGAATACATGCTTAGAAGGTTCGGTAGTTTCAACCCAACTGTTTATTAGATGAGCGGCGTATTCGCCTTTCAAACGAGCATATGTATTCTGCACAACATGTTGTGGGATGAGATTATCCTTTGGCGCTACGGCTTGAGATCTGGACGGTCCAGCGGCAGCTAGCGGCTTTCGCGAGAGGAGGACATGGTTTGATACAAGAGCCAATAGTGTCCGTTGTAGGCGATATGCAATGAGCCGTGGAATTCCATTAGTGAACGGAGAGAAATGAATGGAAAGTGTTCCCGAATCCTCAGATTCAGATTTAGTTGACCGATTGATATCGTATAATAGGGCTAATGCTCGTACCTGCGGATGATAATATGGAATACTATCTTCTAAATGAACATGAGGTGTGTAAACCACAAGGCAGCGCCGCCGTTCCATGCACGCAACCTCCGATATATCTACATTGCATGTCCCTTCATAAAAGTGACAGGTCTGTTCTATTGGACGGTCTATTTGCTTTCTGGGGACGAATCGTCTTACAACGGTCCTGTTGAGGCAGAAACCAGAAAACGATTCCGAGGGCATAGTTGACGGACCATCCTTGTTTGTTTGACTAGAGTCCACCGATTCGCGGGGAGGACCGCAGTAACTTCTTTCCTTGCCGGCTTGAGTCTGAATAACAATGGCGCTATCGTATAAGATATCGGCTTGGAAAACATGGCTACAATTTATATTAGGATTCGACAGAAGGTGGGTCGTCACTCCTAGGAAAGCTTCCCGAGAAAATTTCACTCCCGAGGTGGCAAGTTGCAGGGACGTAATCCAACTTCTCGAAGAATCTGAACGATCCGATAGAAACGAGGGTTGAAGGGTCGCCCCAAAGGCCATATCAGGGGGCGTGATTGCACTCTCACCAGAACTAGGATGTTTTACTGAGTGCATGATTGAATTTTCAAGAAATAGTCAACCAGGTAAATCCAGACTATACACAAGCCCCGGAGGTTCTCGTCAACGGTAGAAGCTCTCAAGAGAGTGTGTCAAGGTCTGGATGGGGGAGTGTCCACCACCCTCAGCCACACAGATTTGTTCAAGAACATTCGGTTTGATCTGGCTCTGGCGTACGTCTAGTTTGAATTTGTCAAGTGTTGCTATTCCACTCAGCATGAGTTTCAGCAACGTATTAGGTTTAAGGAGCTTGATCCCATATAAATTGAAAGTGACGTTGAAAATTTCCTATCCTGGCAGTGGGACTGTTGAGCTAGCCCTGGAGATGGAAGTGTGTGTAGGTCACGTGATAGTACCTTTTTTCGAAGGGCGAGAGCCGATGTTCCGCATGCTGGGCATATATAACTGGATTTATGAAAGCAGTTCATCCCTTCATCCATGTAGGCCGGTGCAAGGATGACTATATCTCGCACGCCATTTAACTAACAGAGTATCTTGATTGAGGGAGTTGACAAAGAGGTTTGAATTGTCCTGTGAAAGGAAGTAGTTATGATCCATCCCATCCATGGATACGTATTGGTAGCCTCGGAACGGATGTATTGGGAAAGTTCAAGACAGCCAGATCTGTATTTCGAAAGGGCCGATCCATATCCCGTACGGACTTCGAGACAGCTGAGTTGCGCGTTATGTCTCAGATAATGCAACAGAGCAGGGTGTGTTTGTTGCTGGATCTGTGGTGGCTGAATTTAATCGCCACTGCATGACAGCCTCACTGATTGTGTTTCTTTCAGCACCTTCTCTCGCACCAGATATATCGCAAATGATTTCACACAGAACAAGATGGAATGAATAGATTGGTATTTACCGATGTAACTGACGACTACGTTCTGTACCGAGAATGTGCACAAACCAGTCGCAGCCGTGACGGTAACCCAACAGGGTAACGGTGTATGTATGGCGTGATACGGAAGCCAACACCACGCAAACACAACCCCAGACCAGCCAATACGGTGCGTACAATAGCGTACGCTTACTGCCCCGGTACTATTCTTACCCACCCCCTAGACTGATAAATACGCTGTAATGACGAAGAATACGCCGAACAAGGCTGACCAAAACACGGGCTGAGCCAGCAGGTGACGCTGAAAATAACCGGAAATCTGCGAAATAAAACCTGACTGCCCCCAGTTATAATACCTGACAGACTCTTCCAACTCTCTTTTCCCTCGTTCAAAACTTTCAAAAACACCAAAACACCAAAACACCCAAAACGCTCCCCAGCATTTACTAAATATTTCACCGTGTACGCAGTATTCGTCTACTGTATTCGTTCTCCGCCTGTATCCCTCGTTCTCGCGTGTTACTCTGATCTTCCTCGCTCTCTCGTTTCCGCTGTATCTCATCCCGATAATATCTCCTCCCTCTGCTGCCGTCTTTCTGTCCGCCCCGGCTGCCCACCAGGCACCTTGTCTTGTCCCTCCCCCTAAGTCTCTGCTAACCGTCAAG
Source organism: Blastomyces percursus (assembly GCA_018296065.1). NCBI lineage: Eukaryota > Fungi > Ascomycota > Eurotiomycetes > Onygenales > Ajellomycetaceae > Blastomyces > Blastomyces percursus. The sequence continues at coordinate 9,298 of JAFEJD010004067.1, forward strand.
ACGTCGTCCCTCCTGGATCCGTCGCTTCTCCTTCCGCATCGCGTTGCTTTCTCGAATAATACGATGGGTCGCACCGTTGACCAAGAGGTCCACGCGGCGTTCGTCGAGTTTCGCGCCAAGGAAGATGATAAGGTGAAACTTGCCTGTATTTGCTTGTAATTATCGTGGGTAATAATAATTACGAACAACAACTTTACTGACCAGATATAAACCACGCTTTGCTGGTGCTCTATCTGTATCTACAGTGTCTCTCCGTTCAATGCATATATTGCCAGCAGATCAGAGCAAAGAACACCAGTCGACAGAAGCAACATTTGCTCGAGTGCCCCGCGCTTCGCGGCCATAATCCTCCCCATCCGCAGTCCGCCCCTCCCAATGGCGTAGGTCCCGTCAATGGCTATGGGGCGGCTCCAAACGGGCCAGGGGGTGGCCCTGGTGCTGGGTCAGCGACAGCCACCCTCCCGTCTGCCAGTGGCTCCATGATGGCCAATGGAGTTAACCCTCATAGCAGTGCTCTGCAGACTCCCATGCAGAATCTTTCCAGCCGCCCGTCTCTCCCTTCGCAAGCTGCTCCTCCCCCCAGTGCATCCTCCGCCGCTCCCCAGGCACAGCAGCGAGCCCACAGCACCCCCAAGTCTTCGAAGCAGCCCAGGCAGAGCACCTCAAGCCTGCCAGCTCCCCCTCTCGATGATGTACACGCCGCCTTTGTCGAGTTCCGCGCGAAGGAAGAGGATAAGGTGCGTTCGCTACACTCGCGCAAGTAACTGCATACTGGAATGGGAATAAGGCTGACTAGTTATGCAAAAAAATAGTGTCTCTCCGTCCAATGTATATACTGTCAGCAAGTCCGTGCGAAGAACACAAGTCGACAGCGCCAGCACCTGCTAGAATGCCCGCCATATCTAAATGTGATGAAAGATTCCATCCCCGCCAATAACCTCCAACACTCGTTCCCCGAAGGGGATATTGCCCGCTCTCTCCAGCTCCCTATACCCACATTGGAACTTGACTTCCGTATGAGCCTCAAATTAAACCCAACGGTAACAGTTGGGCAGTGTCTCTGGGGACAAAGAGACTGGGTCACGTTTGTTGGTGGTCAATGGGCGGGAAGATGGGGTAAAGGAATTGTTCTGGTAACCTATTAAGCCTTCCTTTCACCCTTTTTCCTGGCAGTTCTCTCTCCCCGCGGCAAAATATGTATACTAAGCGCATCCAACTATTTTCAGCCTGGAGGACAAGATTCGCAGGTCGTCGTCAAGGAGCTTTCCACACACATTAAAGCAAACTACTTGTTACAAACCGCGGATGAACCGCCAGCGTTCATCGTCGCAAAGACCACCGGCTGGATGACCGGCGCAAAGGATGTTTTGGAGAAACTCGCAGATCCATCCATGGCCGACTCCGTTAACCCCACCACCTATAAATACCGCATTAACATATCTTTGGAAACGGGAGACGAACGCTACGCATTCGTCAACACTGTCATGTGGGTTGGTAGTGGCTGCCGCCGCTCTTCAGAGGGTAAGTAAAGTCTTTCTCATATTTTTTATATCGTTCTTACGACTTTTATATAATATATATGTACCCTCGCATGGTCCATAACGTGTTGTATCTGTTCTAGTGGCTAACTCCGCTTTTTTTTCTTGTTTACGGAACAGTTATTTTCGATGCTTTCCGCATCACCTAACGGAATGAGCGTCGATCTGTGTATTCGTTCCCTGTGATTTGATTCTATATTTTTATTTGGCTTTTCTGTATGGGCTAAAAGCCGGGATTTTATATCAAGCAAGCTCTCTCTTTCTCTCCCCATCCCCTATTCACTATGTCTTTTTGAATCGAAACAGGACGGTGTCAGTGGCGAACTTAGGGCGATGTCTCCATATTTTTTCTTTTATCTATCTTTATGTTGTTTTATTTTCAATTTGATCTCTCGGGGCTAAGAGAAACGAGCCTCTTACCCATGGATGGTGCCTTTTTTTTTCATGCGCTGTAGTGATGGGGAGATATCTTACTTGTTTTTCCTTTTGAAAAATACTTTTTTATTCTCCCGTCTATCTACTTTCTAGTCTTTTCCTTGATCTCTACGAACGCAAACAAACTAATACCACCTGTCGTGCTCTTATCTGAAATTTGTGTTTGGATATTACTTATGTCTCGTCACCTTTTATATTTATATTTTATTTGCTTTCATCTTTACATTATCTCATACTATCCTCCTTTAATTCTAGCTTGTTATTTTTTAATATAGTTTTGATGCTTCTTTTGCTTCCTTCTTTCCCCCCAAATGACGTAGCTTTCTAACTAATCCAACCTGACACCTACCCCTCCTTTATATCCCTTTTTCTTTTTTTCTTCTTTTCTTTTCCTTTTTCTTTTCCTTTTTATTTTTTTCGGCTCCTTTCCAACCCTCGTTCAATTTTCATATTTTGCTTATTCTTTTCTTTTCGTGTTCAATTCCAGTATTTACTATTTAACACCTCATGTGTTGTAGCCAGTATAACCTTATAGTTTGACAACTCCCTACATGTATCGGCAGCGTGGTAGATATTGTTGGAGTATGTATACGTTATCTTGGTTTTCTATCTAGGAGGATCGAGGCAAGGACTGCCTTTATGGCAAGTCCGGTGAGGAACAACCTAAAGACCGAGAACGCTAACCTAAAGCGGTCCGAGACCGCGCTATTGGTAATCGGGGCTAGCGTCTTGGCGCGGCGCACCAACAGATATTGGTTTTTATTACTAGTGCAACAGACACGAGGCTCGAGGAGACATAACATCATTTTTCCGTACACAAAATGACCACACCACAGTTTTACACATTTATTTCTCTCACTCTTGTATGATTCCTCTGGGCTTTGGCACGGTATATTCCACCTGCGTGTGTCAAGGTAATATTTCCCAGGTTACTGCCGTGGTAAACCATGGTACAAAGATGATATCTTTACATACACAAACACATACATACACTGTTAGTATTAATCATGAGATTCTCTTGACAAGTGCTGCCGCATACCTCAAAATATATTTAGTATAAACTTTCACTCCCTTGCATCCTGCACTTATTCATTTCACAGATCTAAGAAACTGTCTATGTTCTATTTGTCTCTTGTTCATTCCCATTGTGCTGTCATGTCAATCAGGGCTAGCTCTCCTGTGTGATTCCAGCCCCTTCTCTTCCTCCATTGTTTACTTGGTGGTGATCGAGCTCTTTTGCCCCAGTAGCTGACATTTCAAGATACCCTTACCTGCCTGCCTCGTGATGCTGCACAATCACCACGCTGTTTGACCATGTCAGGAGGACATCTTTAAAAAATGAAAAGATGGGTAAAGCAACTGCTTGCAACCAGCCCTGAAAATCTTGCCATGGAGCTTGCCTCCGAGCATCTAGGCCGCAGAGCCAAACAGGCATGTCAGTGGGCAACCGGTGCCTTCTGTCAGCCATGGCTTGCTCTCCCAGTGATCCAGCCCCTCTTCCTCCAGTGTTAACTGGCGGTGATTGAGCTCTTTTGCCCCAGTAGCTGACACCTTCAACGTGTGCTACCGAGTCCAGTTTCATGGTGATACCGCCGAGGTCATTGTTCGGCTCAGCTCCCTTGGGGACCAATCTTTCGTGCGGAGAAAGTTGCCAACGAAGTTGCCGTCCTCCACTATCTCCGGCGACACAACGCGATTCCTGTCCCCGAGGTGTATGGCTCTGGGAAGACGTGGACAAGACTGTACATCGTCTTGGCCTATATTGAGGCCATCCCTCTCTCTAACATTCTCAGAGTTTCCAAAATGAAAGGCCAACCTTTGCTGAACCCGGAGATAAGCGAGCGAGGTCAGCGAAAAGCTTATCAAGACCTCAGAGAAACTCCGAATCCTGAAAAGAAAGCTCTGGCGCAATTCTCTGGTATCTCAGGTGCTTCTAGTTCCTTGAATTCCGCATCTGTCTGACTCTGACTCTCCTGATATATTTCCATATCCTATAGTGAAAAAGTGCAAGTCTTATTACAGACATGCCTTCCCAGATTCAATTTCACAGTCCAGCATCAATCAACGATACTATCTATACTTTTCTCAACTTCGGTATTCTTCTTCCTCAACACTTTATTCACGTGCTTCAACATTTCTATTATCTATGTTAACGCCTCGGTGTCTTTATATAGATGCTTTGGGCACGTCTACGCTTCAGCATTTGTACATGTACATACGTTTCTTGGCACCTGCACGCATTTCGGTGGCTCTATGTGCTGAGACACCTCTATGTGTGAGCGATAATAAGCTTGATTATGGAGAGCGATCGCTCGCTAGGTGGAAGTTAACTAACGTAGACGTAATCGACCACTCAACGCACGCTCCAAAGGCATGCTCCCAAATTCAACGAATTTAATCGTAGTTCTTCAACCACGAATTATTTAATTAAATTAGCTATTAAATATTACATTAGAATGTTCTTTCTATCATACAAATTTGTTAGGAAATTAAAATAGCCGCGTGGATGGTCGAATTTTTCGGCCGGAACGGGAATATCGAGTCAAGGGAATGGAATCTTTGGAAGGAGAGGCAGTAATTTAATTAGAGGTTGAGGGGCCAGGGAGAAGCATAGGAATATTGAAGCCAGCCATATTTCCATATGGGGAAGGTGAAATAGGGTCCGAAGAAGTGGTTGATTTGACTCCTTCCGCTGGCGCTTTGGAACAGGCGAGTTTGCTGAGGACTACATTCGCTTTGTAGCACGTTGAACAGCACGTTCTTCCTTCTCCAATTGAAGCTGAAGCCTTTTAGCCTTACGAATTTCATCCTGATGAAGTCTTTGAGCAAGGCGTTCAGCCTTTTCTTCCTCACGTTGCTTGCGCTTGGCCTCCTGAGCCTCCTGACGGGCACGCTTCTATTCTTCCTTTTCAATAGCCTTTTACTCTCGGTGAATCGCTTGTTTGAGGCGTAATTCTTCAGCTCTGGAGGCCTGCTCTTGCCGTTCTTGCTCCCCTTGCTATGCTGCTTGCGAATAGCATCCACCTTCTAGGTGAGAAGAACTGTGCTGTAGGATTGGCCTTGTCAACTAACCCTAGAGCACGACCTCACTTGCGACGCCGTTTTTCCAAATTAACCGTCTCCCGGAGGCACCTATTCTCGTGTTCAAGAACCTCGCATCGCAATGATAGCTTTTCATTGGCATTGACCATCTTGTTGAAGAGGACTTTCTGTTGTGAATGCTACTGATTGAATTTCCGAACAACCTGCCGTAACTCCCGGGAGCCAGTAAGAGTCTTCACCTCAGCGCTGGAAGCACTGGTTGGCCTTGATCCCTGGAGGCATTGAAGGACTCGATCAGGATCCAATGGTTGAATTCCTGTTGCAGCAAAACCAGCCAGGATATTATGCCTAGTTAAAGCATCCTCCCAAGCCTTATGAAAGAGCCTCCAGAAATCGCGTTTTGTCACCCCCTTCCAACAAAGCCATATCCTGAGCGGAGATATTCCTCAGCGTATTTTGAATATGGTCGGGCAAGAGGTGAAAATATCGCAACATCCAGTGGTTGTAGGCGGTGGGTAGAGTGTGGAGGGAGTATACAGAGCAGAATTGAATCCCGGTCGGCATAATCAATAAATTTCATATTTATATGGGAGGAATGCCCTTCAAGGATAAGAAGGCGCTTTCCACAACCTGCCTTCGCTTTTGTACGTCGGTCAAAGACATGTTCCAACCAAACCAGGCCATAATCATCACTGCTCCAACCGTTTGCTGAAGCTGAGAAGTAAGCCTCATGTTCTTTGCTGTCAAAATCTTCCAACCAGGTATCCTGAAGATCTCGAGACTTCCCTTTATATATAAGAGCTGGAGGAATTGATTCACCATCAGCAGAGATTGCAGCAAGTAGAGAGATGAATTCCCGACTGCCATCCTGTGTAGCACCAAGTATTCGCTTCTTTTTCATCGATTCAACAAGAACAATACGTTTGGTTATTTGCCCTAGGCCAATTAAGAACCCTTTCTCATCAAAGTTGTAAATATTTGCTGGTTTGATGTTGTATTTTTCAATCTTCTCTGCTAGCTAAGAAACCAGTCAAAATATTAGTTAAACAACTCTGGAGGCATGAGCTTGAGAAATTTGAACGGGCTTACAAGCTTGTAGTAGTGAGAAAAGCATCACGAATTATCCGCCTTTATTCTCTTTTGATTCACGGTTCGTAAATATACACTCTTGATGCTGCTGGCATAGCGTTTGCAGAATCAACTCACCCAGTGCAATCCCAGTGGCTTTTTTGTAAGCTCAACAACCAAATTATCGATTATTTTAGGTGTAGGAGGGAAGCCACGGTCTGTAAGTCTTTATATGCTGAAGAAGAGCTTTTTCTTGTGCGTTTGTAAGTTTCTTTTTGCCTCGTGAGACGGCCTCTGCTCTTGCCACTGACTTGCCTGTATGGCGGCGCATCAGGGTAGTTCGGTGGATTCCATATTTTTTTGTTACCGCAGTATAATTTATGACCTTTATCGATTCCAATTCTGCAAGCATTTTTTTCAATTGTAACGTTTTTGGTCATGATATTCGCGTTGAAAGATGGAGGGACGTTTCAAAATCGCCGTGCAACGGTTGAGTGGTCGATTAATAACTAGTGAGTGCGCCCCAGC
>JAFEJD010000409.1:0-12527 GCA_018296065.1 Blastomyces percursus
CCTTGAAGATCCTGCTCAAGGATCCAATCGGCTAGGAAGTCCTCTTGCTGGGGAGTCAAACGCTGCCGATGATGGTGACCAATTTGATAATTTGAGCTGCCTGCGATTCGGCTGCGTAGGGTGGATCTGGGTATGTTGTATGCAACCGCGGCGGCTCGCAGAGAAGAAATAGAGCCATTTTCAAGAGCTTCAATAGCTTTGCGAATAGGGTTCATTTTTGCAGAATGGTTGAGATATTCGCGTTTTTGATCGAGCGGTCGGGTTTTACGCGGTGGGCGAAAATGGGGGGTGGGCGAAAAACGGGTGGCAATCTCAGTGCGTAGCCCCAATTGGGTCATGCTCAAGCTTCGCAGGAAGTTACCCAAATGCAGTCACCCCGCAAAACAAGGTGGGCTTTGCCCTCATGCCATATAATGTTGGATATATTCTGCTTCAATACCTACGGTGTGTTAAGAGAACATCGTTATCTCGTAGCACCCCTACAGTCGATAGAAGCCGAATTGAGACTAGGGCTCCAGATCTCCAGCTCCGATACCAGCCTCTTCCTATTCTGGCTCTGCATTGATCACCTAGGTACCTTTTCGCAAGAGAAATGAACACTTGAATTAAAACTAGATATCGAAACAACTAGGAGAATGGGCACTATGTTCGTCAATAAGGCCACCAAGCGCCGCCATCCGTCCGGTGTCCTTCCTCGATCTCCCGCCTAAGATTCGGCACGAAATCTACAAACTTAGCACTAAGCTGGCCAAACCTCAGCGCCCCCTTTGCCTGCCGCGTCCTGAATTCGAGCAGGACGAAGCAGCTTGGTTCACCTCTTAATCCCTCTCAATAGGGTTAGGAGACATGTGCAATAATGCTTGCCCGCTCCTTCTCGCTCTATTCCACAATCACACTATACTACGCCGACAATCTTCCTGCTCAAAACGTATGAAGTGCACCCTGTTCTGCATGCGCAGGAGTTAGTCATAGACGAGCCACCACCTTACTCGATGGCGCTTGGGCGACCGGTGGATATCACGATGTTCATCTCCGAAGGGGCACTGCAGCGCGCCAGACGGGTCGTGTTGAAGATTGACATTGCGAATTTGGCAAGTAGGTGGGCGCGGACGGTTGATACGTTATTAGATGTTTGGTGGGTGGACAATTGTCGGGAGAAGCTAGGGGTTGTGGTTGTAGGCGGGTTTGCAGAGGGGAGGAATGTCATTGGCGAGGAAAGGGCAAGGATAATTGTTTTGAAGATGTTTGCTAAAGTCGGTTCATTCTTTCTGGTTGGGGACTTGCCATGAAAACAGTGTTTAAACTGATCGATTCCCTTTGAGCTCTAATATAGTTGAGGAAGGTCGGCATGGAGAATCCATCCTCCATCCGGCGTCGAAGTCCTAGTTGAGGGCAGCAGTCCGCCGCACCCTCCGGTTAAATGGTCACTTGGATCCATTTCGCGGGTCAAGACTCTCGGAAATTGATCAATATAGCTGATACCATTCGGAAGGACGGCATTGCATGAATTCTTAGCCCACATACTAGCTGCTTGGATGCATCACAGCAGCATCGTTGCCTATCCGAGAATCGGCCGCTCTCGATCTCGTTTCCAGTGTGCCGTTCACCCGACCTCAAGGGGTCTCTAACGACTTTCAATGGTATTTTTCTCTTCTATGGCGCGAGATGCAGCCAGAATGAAAGCACCTGCAACGTATAAAATATCAAGAAATCACGGAGTCAGAGCCGAGGTTATATATATAGTTTACGCAGTCGTGCTCATCTTAACGGAGCCCAAAGATGCACCTATCCTATGGCGGGGACATGTGACGTCATTGTGCACCATTATACGGGACATCCTCGTCGATTACTGAAATAAACTATTCTCATCGTCTCAACCCCGTATGAAACAGTGAGAAACCTCAAAACCCTCCCTACCTCGCCACATTCTTTCAAAGAACATATATATATGCCGGCTGCCGGCTAGCATACGAATCGCGGACTTCTTGAATCTGGAAATAAGAAAAACGGCGGCTATTCATTCATCCATTCCTGTGGATCTGTTATATTCCCTATTCTTCAATTGGCTACTAGTTCCCTATTTACTTTTTAAAACAGGCGGAAGGTAAATATCAGTGGGAATGAGAAAAGGCCCGCGGACGGTATCAACCACTTCTCTGGCTTGTCTACCCGAGGATCCGGATGTCTGTGGAATTCGGCAGCCTGGTGAATTATTGTCTTCCTGCCCCAAGATCCTATTTCTGTTACAAACCAAGCTCGAAATCTTTTTTTTTTTTTTTTTTTTTTTTAATTCCTTCCTCCTCTTCTTATTTTTATGAACATCTCAGAGATATACCGGGTCCAAAATTTGGGATAGAAACAATTCTTCCCGTTGGTGACGTGGCTATGGATGCTTCCTACACATCCACAACCACTAAATAATTGATACTCATTTTCAGGATGTATGCAGTAATTCTCCTCACAGGCCGATCATTGGCAACGCGAGACGGCTGTCATTCTGCCAAAAACTTGTAAAGCAGGATTTCTGTAAAGGGTATATATAATCAGAGACATTACTCACCCAGATGAACTCTGGGTAGGGATGTCAAATAACTCTCCTTAATAAGCCAACCTAACCAACCTTTCGCTATTTCCTTTGTTTTCTTTGTCCGGTTCCTTGCATATAGTGAGACCCGATATTTGTTTGACGAACATGGTCTTCACAAAATGTGGGAGCCGCCTTTTGGTATGGAGGGGGCGTCTTGTTCTTCTGGGGCTGGGGGCGTATAATAAAAAATCCGGACGTGTAAAAGGCTTGAGCAAAGCAAATCAACTTTCGACCTAATAGAAGGTATAGGCATAATACGGTCACTCACCCATGTTTCATGTTTCAATTCAAATACCATTCATAGCAAAATATACCTCCAACACAACTCCGGGCTGCCATGATTCTCACATCAAAACTAGATGTTAGACTTAAGCCCTGTCAAGGACGTCCACATCCACAATACATAACCAGGTTATTTTCCCTGCCCCTCCCTGGAGTATGCAATACCAAAATTATATCGGCCTACTGCGTATACAGATTAGGTGCAGTCTCATTGAGCCCAGACCCGGAGATTAACGCGATTAGCGACCACTAGGGCAAGGAAATCAATCCTGTTCTTTGTTATTTTTTCGCTGTTATTGCCCAGAAGCCGGGGTTGGTGGTGGGTGCCGACAAAAATGGAAATCCGGGATAAAAACCAAATAAAATGGATGGGATCCACTCACTCCACAGCGGAAGGCAAGACTTTTGAAATGGGGGATTTTCGGCGGAAAGAATCAAAAATGAATAATTGATAAATGAACCACCAAGTTGAACCTCCTCGCCGTATAATTCCTATGGAGCTTTGGTCCGTAGTTTGTCCGGAGAAAGGAAACCAACAATCAGCAAGGGAACTGAGAAACGACTCTGAACCACTTATTCAAAGAAACACACTCCACACTCCTTGCATACCCTAGGTCAGTCATTTAGCGCTATCCGCCCTGTCAAATCCGTGCTCAGACGCTCAGACATACATGGGCCTTGGCCTGTGTGAGAAAAGTGAGGTTTTCTCACACCTTTTTGCCAGGAGTAGGAGCTCAAAATCTGGAACCTTTTGCTGAGAATAGAGCGGTTCCAAGAAGCCGGGAAGTATACAACAAGAAGGACTCTACGTGGCTGTCTAAATTTACTCCGAACCCACGCGGAGGTTGGTTCTAGAACTGCGGGAATGACAACTGGAGGCGGCGGAAATAGTAATTGACCGTCTGCAGATTCCTTCACGGTCCGAATAAGTGTAACAATAAGATTTGGGGAACAGAAAGCGACACAAAGATAGAAGCAGAGCTACAAACAAGATAGAAAGAAAAAAAGATATGGAAAATACTTGAATCTGCCCACACTCGGAATCGAACCGAGGATCTTATCATTACTAGTGATACGCTTTACCACTAAGCCACGCGGGCGTATTTTACTACGACACGAATAGAAAAGGTGTATGGACTTCTAAAGCTACTTTGTGCGTTTCACGAATGATTCGCTAATAATAGTCCCGCCCCGCAAACTCGTTAAGCTAGTGGCTTCCAAGGCAGGCCTAACAATGCCAACGCCCACGCCCAGAGCAACGAACCCATCGCCGTGAAACCTGGGAGTTAATGATTGCGCGCAAATTCGCTTCACCCCCTGCGTTTGAACCTAGTATGGGGAGGGAGCAATTAGATTTATTCCACCCAGGGAAAACAAGCCACAGCAGAAGCATATTTTACCACGTTGGTCCCACCCTAGCAGTGCCAAAAGAATCTTCGACGTCCATGACTCCCTCTTCCTCTCCGAACCAGCCGTTCTAGACTACAGCAGGCCCTTTTCCGTCGCGGGTTGGAGTTGAGCTTGATGTGGGGCCAGAGAAGGATGCGGGGGTTGTCGCCAGTTGCGCAGTTGGGCGCGGCGATTTCGAAAGCCTATCCTGGCCCGCCCGCCCTGTCTCTCCACTTTTTTTTTAAAAAAAAGTGAAAAGAAAAAAGAAAAAAGAAAAAAAAACCTGTCGAAAACCGGTTGTTGTGCATGCATTGGCTTTGCGTAATGCTTTTCTTGTGATCCACAGCAGGTTATTGTCGTAACATCGCAGCGGGTTATTGTCGTAACATCGGGCGCCTATATACCTGGGTCTTCGGGCAACAAGGTGCTGCATTCGTACGGAACGTGCATGGGAGTGGCTTGATGAGGCCAAAGGGAAAAAACTGGTAGACACAGGGGGTTTAGCACACGATGCTCCGGCCGGAACGCAGAATACTGAGTTTACAACACAGAATACGTCCGCAGCAAGGGGTACGCTGTGCACTTTGTTTTGGCTCGACTCGTGGGCCAGTTGATTCGTCTACAAAGAGCTTCTTTTGAGGTGATACATGAAGCCGATCCCTGGCCGCGGGCGGATCGCCAAAGGGGGAAGGATTTGACGGGGAGACAGAGCTAAGGTAGCATATCTTACCTGGGAAGCTCTCAGCTGTCAACATCAAGTCCATCGAAGCCCCGGGATAAGCAGCAGGCTATGAGAGGTAAAAAATCCTGACTCTTGTCACACTGCTGGAGGAAGCTGAAAGCTTGGAATCTGCCATCATGGGAAACTGGGTTTTGCCCGTGATTGAGACATGCACGGTATGTATACATGTACCTGTACCGTGCGTGCAGGTATGATATGCAATGAGTGATGATATCAGGATGCGTTGCTCCGGATGATGATTGTCATTGGTGAGACCAGCTGCTTCGAGCTATCACCAGCGAAAAAGCCGCCATACCAACGGAACTTGTTGTAATCCTGAGGCACTCCAGGTATATTATCGCTGCAGCGGGGAAGGTAAACTGTTGCGTGACACATCGGCGCAATAAGTGACCTACTCGGGATGACATGACTGGGTTATGTGTTTACATATTGTGCAGGGCAAGGGGATTGATTTCGAACTCTTCATATGAAGAAGGTCTTTGTTGCGGGCCAGATTGCTTTTCATCTCGATTATTGCGGGGATTTGTTTATGTATTAATTATATGACAGGTAATAATGACGATGAGAGCAGGTAGGTAGTTAGAGATTGCAGATAAAATGTCTAAATGATTCAAGACACACTTGTCCCGATTGTACCGTGTCGGACAAAACCACGAGACAAACAGGCTATATGCACTGATACAGAGTGACAAAAGCCGTGGTTATAAATGTAGTGCGTGGGCTCCTTGACACAAGGGACAGCGATTATGTATATACAAGTACCAGAACGATAACTAGTCGAAGACAAGAAAAACAACCGGAGCCCCTTCTCGGTGGCGTGGAGATATATATATCTATAGGAAAGAAAAAAAAAATAATCTAGAACTTGACTCCATTACTCACTAATTTTCCCCCTTACTTTTATCGTGGTATTTTTATTGGCAGTTCCCCGTCCCATTCTTCTTCGTTTTTTCCCCCATCTTGTTTAACATCTCATCTTTTTCAGTATAATTTTCCCCCTATTTCTAGCTCCCTTATCTCTTTAACTTTGCCGTGTCTGTACTGCAGCTAAAGAAAACGACTAATTATTTTGTCGGTTCCGCTCTCCACCGCTTCCACCAACTCTCCAAATTCAAAAACGCCTCCTTCACGCTCTGAGAGACACAGTCAATTATATCATTTTTATCTCTCTCTCCGACATTCCTTATCGCTGGCTCTCTCCTATACGACAAACGGATCTACGTATTTGACGTCCATCTGTCCCCAAGGTTCCTAAGTACCCCTCCCCTGTTGCACCGGAGTCATCAACGTCAAGCCTACCGATATCAACCGTCGACCAGCTCAAAACTCCAGCAGTGACACAACAGAGAGCCCCTACAGCGCAAGCTACCTATCTCGTACCACTCCATTGGCAGGGTTTGTGATTGTCGAAGCCATGGCCGCGGTGCTACCCGTGATGCCAGAGAGAGGCTCGCTATCGCCGTCAGACCCTCTTCGGCGAAAGCGCAACAAGCCATCTATCCTAGAATCTCACAGCTCCTACTTGAAATCTCCTCAATCCGAATGCTATTCCGTCAGCAGTAGCTCAGTATCCTCCGAATCATCATCAGGACGGTCTTCTCCCATCTTCTCCTCGATTTTTGTACATACGAGCCCTCCCGCAATCACACTGCCGCCGACACCAGAAGAGCCCGAGGATGACGACATATTATTCCCTTCTTTCGATACCGCATCCTGCGATGAAGAGGAAAAGAATGCAACGCTCGATCCGCCCAGCCCTCCCTCGGCAGAACAATCGAGAAGTGATTACACAATGCCTCGGATAGTGGGCGATGATGCTTCGATCGAGTATGAGCCTACAAGACATGTCGACTACCTCTCCCACGATTGGAAAGAAGAAGATATCTGGAGTTCCTGGAGGTATATTGTTTCCAGGAAGGATGCATATAACAATGGAGTAAGGCTAGAGAATGCCGCATGGCGGACGTGGGCAAAAGCGAAGCATCGACTTGGAACCGTCACCCCGGAGTCACTTAATTGGTAAGTCATATTTGTATTTCCTTCATCTGTTTCCCGACATCTAATAACCTGACACGCTGCGATGGACTCCAAAAGCTAATATAACTCTTATAACAACAGGCTCAAGGATTGCGATGTTACCTGGCTCTATGGCCCTTTACAGACCGCCTCCAAACTTTCCCATTCCACCTCATCTCCGCCTCCTACCCGGCTCTCCCCACCCAACTCCTTCCTTAACAAAAAGCCGATCCTCAAAAAGAGGACAGCCTCTCAAACCATCCTTCAACGCTTCATTTCTACTCGCACCCTCCTCAGCCATGCTGGTGCAATCTTGCAAGCTCGCGAAGCGGACAGCTTTAGAAACCGACCCGGATTAGGGAGGTCAGCGTCCGACTATTATGTTTTAAACAACTACTTTGGAAATTCAAGTAGCAGTCGGGCAACGACTGTGTCTCCTGGCACGGAATCGCCCAGCGAGAGACGTCACATTAGTTTCAACGATGAAGTCTCACAGTGCATCGCCCTTGAGGGGAAAGAAGATTACGATGAGATGGGCGACAGTACCTGCGTCGTAGGCGATGATGACATGTCTGAATCCAGCGTGCTTATGATGCAGCAGGTAAACCCACGTCCGCCGTTGAGCAGCCAAAGTACCCCGCGAAGCAGTTTCAGCAGCGATAGCAAAACCATCGCGCTCCTACCACCAACGACACTGAAATATCGCAGGGATACACCAGAGCCTGATGAAGTTGACGTCGTCGACTCTCCAGAAGTGAAATCATCGTCGTACTATTCATGGTGGCCGCTTCCCGTCCCGCGCCTGTCCCGTTCCGCCTCAACGGAAACGCTACGCCCTCCGAAGAACCAGCGCCAGCGGCAGCAACAACAACTGCCCAAAGCCCATGGTAATTTTCTCCTGGACGACGAAGGTCCCGACGACGATGACGCCGACACCGCCACCTCAGACATGGATATGAAATGGCAACTATCCGGCCAGAAAGTGCCTGGGCACACATCACCGACATACAACGGACCATGGTTCACTGACTCCCACAAGCGACAGTGGAATAACGATGATAGTTCCCATGCCCGCTATTACAATACTAATACTAATACTAATCGTAATAACAATAACCGGAACTCCTCTTACCTCTCCTCTCCGGAACAGTTCGTATCCTTCGACTACGACGACTTGTATCATGCTGGAGATACGAGTGGACATGATGATGTTGAGATGGATGATGAGGAAGTTATGAACTTTGGGTTCATTGGCAAGGTTGTTGATACGGTGAATACTGCGAGGGATATTGCGCATGTTATTTGGAACGTTGGATGGCGGAGTTAGGAAGATGACATAAAACAACACACCACATTAACAACCTCCCGAGTTGGTGGCGGAAGCAATAGATATCGCAAATCCAGACTGCAAGGACCCTTTTTATTGCCCGGCACATCGATGTTTTATTTTATTTTCAGAACTAACGTTCTAGAAAAGTAGCTCCCAGGCTTGAGAACGGATAGCGGTTTTTCATTATGAGAGTGCTTTGGTGGTTGACTGCCTATATATAATATACACGTCCCGCCATTTTTCTACTCTATATTTACTGTACTCTATAACCGCCCATTTTCCATTTATCCTACCTACTTCATTTGTACAGCTATATTAACTTCTTTCAAACCGCTTTTTAACGTAACATATAAATACATGTACATACTTCCGTACCTCCCCACCATATCGCCTCCTTGCCATTACGGAGTAAGATGACTAGTTATTTCACACAATCTCATATTGGCAACACGTTTAGAAAGTCGGTTTTAGCGAATGAACAAACATATTGTTTATGGCAATGTTGAAGGGATTGAAATTGAATGACTGTCATACGTTTCGTTTCCATTTTCCTTCTGCTTTCTTCCCATTGACCTATCCATCCCTGAGTGTACGAAGATGGTGAAATATGAGAAAAGAAAATCTGATCGCCTCTTTTATTGTTATTTGAAGTGATTTGTAATGTATAGCTAAGTACAAAGTGCCCCGGCCCATCTTCAAACCGCCTTCCAAGGTTTCCGCCCTGACACACGTGATCAAAGACCTCTCCAAAACAACCGTTCGATCTACGACTTGTAGTCTAGTCGTGAAGAGAAAAAGCCAATTGATCGGGTGGGAGGGCCCCGATATCTATCTGGTTATGCGGCCAGTTTATAATCCGGCCATTCGTTTTTGCAATTCTTCATTCTTCTAATTGCTGCGCGCCCCACCCCCTTTTTTCGGGAGCTGCACTGCCGGAATTATTGCCGACAGGGCAATTGGAGCTGGACGCGAAGTTGGATGAACACTGGACAAACGGGGCGTATATGCAATAGTTCGGGCTGTATTCGGGAGGAGGATACACCAATTACCCCGGGATTTCAACTGCCCTCCTCTTGTCCGCGCCCGCATAAATATCCAGCACGTAACGAACCGCCCGCACCCCCCCCATACGCGCCTCCCATAAAAGCCATGGAGGGCGTCAACGTCTCCGAGCTCGTCGAGCGGCTGGGCAGCGACGAGGACGCTGTGCGCAAAATGGCTGTTTTCAAGTTACAATCGAACATCGGCGATCCGTCGTTTGCGGACGTGTTCATATCTGAAGGTGGGCTGGTGAAGTTGAAGTATCTGGCGTTGACCGCTACGGGGAATACGCTCGCGTACAGTCTAACGTCTTTTTCGCGGCTGTTGGAAGTTGATAAGGGGTGGGAGTGTGTGGAGCAGGACTTGGTTACGAGGGTGAGTTTGGTTTGAGAAGTAATTACTGTTTTTGTTTTTTGGTTTAGTAATACAAGGAGTTCGGACGGCTTCGGTTCTTAATTGATTGGAATATTTTACCTGCTTCCCTTATAATTGCTAACACTGAATGTGGCTCACTTTTGTGATGCTACTGCAGATTGTTGAACTCATCGTTACCCACCCGCTTGTGAATATCCTTCGCGGCGCAATGTCGATCCTAGTCTCCATTGTTTCTCACCCACACTCAAGCTCCCGCCGCTCGCAACAGCCAGGTGTGTTTGGATTCCAAGCTCTGAAACCAGCAATTGCAGTCTACCCGCATTTTCTCGAAATGCTAGTGAGTAGGTTATCATCTGCAGATCATGCATTGTGCGCCAATGCGCTGCAGTTGATTAATTCATTGATGAGGGATTCGATCATCAACGAGAGCGAGGCTGAGTGGCCAAAGTTTATCAAACGTTTACAGGATCTGGGTGTTATTCGAGCAGTATATATGCTTATGCAAGGCACGGCACTGCAAGATTTGGCTCACCCACTCCTTGAGTTCCAATCGTCGACGAAGGTTCTCTTACGAAAGTGGAAGGATGTCCCTGTCGAATTAGAGAAGTTGGAGCATCGGCGAGCGTTAAAAGGGATTCATTTGGCTAGCAAAACCGAGAAGGAAAGGGAGAAAGACAAGGAGGAGCTGGAGAAAGGCGACGATACACGACGGCCTCAAAGACATAACCCGGAAAAGTGGAGACGGCTAGGGTTTGAGTCGGAAAGTCCCCAGTGGGAGTTTGAAGAGATGGGGTTCTTGGGCATGATGGATTTGACGGACTACGTGAGGAAGCATCAGGATGAGTTCCAGAAAATGCTGTTGGAACAGTCTACCAAGCCGCGGCCGCAGCGGTGCCCAATTGCAAAAGCGTCCCTGGCTGTCACTGCGGTCCTCTACGAGCATTTTGAAGTGGAAAAGGCGGATTTAGACGACGTGAAGAGCTATCTTGTGCTTGAATCAAGATCCAACTACGATAAGTTATTCAAGCCGTTGCTTCTCCACTGGCCCAGGTTGCACGTGGCAGGGATTCATGCGTTTTTTCGTCTGTGGAAAGCGACCGGCGCTGAGCTGGAAGATTTTTCCAAAATTGTGGAATTGGTTCGTATCCTTATCGAATCTGTCGTTGGCGGTGCCACGCGGACGAAAGACGTGCATGATGTTGAAGAAGAGATGGCAGAGTTTGAATACCATCGTCTTAGAGAGTTGCAGATGGAGTTGCTAGAGCTTACTTATGAAGATGCATGGGGCCAGCATCTCCTCCAGGTCCGCGATGAGCTCCATCATGAAGCGTTGCAGTTTGTGAAAGAGCAGCGTATCAGATGTTTATTGGAGGGTGCTTGGTTCCCGACAGAGTATATTCACAGTAAGACGGAGAACGGAGTGAATGATGGCGGAAAGCAAGATGCGAAACGCACCGGGGGTTCCGCAACCATATATCGCTATGTACAGTTGTCACATAATCGACGATACCTTCACTATGCTGATTTTGAATCGATGGGAAAGCAGGCGCCTGATTTGGAGACACTCACTGATAAAAGTCTGTGGAACTTTCCTCCGCAGTTTCCTGATGCAACCTGCTAATAGCCATGCTTTAGTTGACCTTAACATCGTCTCCTCCGTCGTCTCCAACGTCTCTGCCTCCTCAGACGCCTCATCGGGCTCCACCATAAAAACCCTCCCTCACCCATCTTCCTCCACCAAAATCACCATCCATGGCTACGTCAGTAGACCACCCGGCTCTTCCTCCAAGGACAGTCCCAAAAAACATCAACATCAACGCAGCAACAGCAAAAATACGCAGAAGGAAGCTCTCCTACTAACTCTACACCCACAATCCCATAGTATCGCGTCCGAGTGGTTGGATGGGCTGCTAATGCTGCTCAATCAGCAACCTATCACTTCTGAGACGAATAAACTGATTAACTTGGTTAGTAATTATGGGCTGAAGATTCGGCTTCTGAATATTAGATTTGATGATGGGACGTTCGTGGGAGATCCGCCTGAGATTCCCAGTCGGGACGGGCTGGATGAAGATTATTATTATGATGTATTTGGGGGTAGCTGAGGCTGGGCACGCGGTGATATTTTCGTTTTCTTTCAAATTGATTCCTTTTCTTTGGAATGCCGGCTCATACTTTGAGTGCAGAAATTTTTCTTTTCTCTCTACATTTCCTTCTCCAGATTTGATGGAAATATATACCTCCTTTTTCCGTTTCCCATAGTTGAAATTTGAAATCATGATGTTTACCAGATTGGAGTGGACTATATCTCCATTTCCTTGGTTCGACTGTTGGTATGTACTTCTCTTCGTGCACTTTGATATGATGATAGATACCTACCCTGGCCCGCTACAACAAATTTTGTTCATTATAATGTTAGATCGTCGCTTCGCTGCTTTTTAGGAACGCCTCATATTTATGAATAGGGGCTACTTTTGGCTTAACTTTGATGATACTGCCCTGGAAATGACTAAAAAGATAACATCTTCCACATATACCAGTTATCAATAAAGGGACAAGATATGTTTCGTAGTCATCACAATCTCGTTCTTGTGGTGCAGGTTTAGTTGACTGGGATTACTCCGTAGACCATTCTGGCGCACATATGTGGCGCGCCACCCAATAATTATGTAGGACGTCTAAGTTGTTGCATGTTGGCTCTATCTAGTGGGTAATATATACAGTGTGCGGGGCGCTAGTCCGTACTAGGAAGCCTAGGGCTCCAA
>JAFEJD010000041.1:0-25484 GCA_018296065.1 Blastomyces percursus
GCTTCTTATCGCTCACAATATATGCCTTGTTTGCTGCGTGGCCCTGAGTATGCCATGAATTCTATTTGAGTTGCTGTTGCTTGTTATATTAAATGCAGTGTCTGTAAAGCATGATTTATCACTTTATCAGCACTGCTAGATCACTTACACAAGGGTGGCGTTAGGCTGTGAGCGAAAATAGAGCAAGATTTTACCCAGTATAACAAATTTTGCTTCTCTATGTTTGATTTATACTTTTTGATTTATTGAATAAACACCAGTAGAAGAAGGCACAAGAGCGGATGAACGGTAGGCAAAATGGGAGAACTAACACAGGACAGGTAAAGGTAACAGAATAAAGAGAGAAAAGGAAAACAAAAATTAGGACGGACCATTGCTAATTCCGCATTGCTTCTTCCAAAATCTTTCCTGCGCCGAAACACAGTACCCGTGGACCGTCTTACCCTTCTTGTTAGGGTTGGGAGCTTCGCCCTTGCTTACCTTGTATACGCCCAAACACGCCTTGCAAAAAAAAAAAAAAAAAGAAGAAGAAGAAGAAGAAGAAGAAATCAGCGTGGACGGACATCAGCCAGTTTCAGTCCTCAGAGCTGGGAGCCAACTGTGCCGTCACGGGTAATGGACCGTGATCAAATAGAAGTCGGGGAGGACGGATTGGTGACGTTTATCTCGAAAACATGCGGGCTCGAAACCCATCAACCCAACCCAGCCAGCTTCAACTTCACATTCAATTTCCAGCACAAGAAGAAAACATCTAAGAGTTGTCATGCTGTCCACGGTCCGGCGGAGGGGGGAGAGGATCAGCGGCGCGGCGGGCACTACGAAGCTCTTCGCATGTAATCCCGAGAAGTCTCGAAGCCCCCCCCTCTTACTTGTACTGTTCCATGATGCGATTCACCTCACGATTCACGCGATCCTGCACCACATTCGGTTTGGCGTCGCACGAAACGGTGATCGCATCCCCTTCTGACCCCGGAACAGGTTTCTCCAGCGCTTGGAATTGTGAATGGACCATGGTAGGCGGCATGTAGTGGCCCTTCCTTGCTGTAACGCGCTGGACAAGTACGTCTTCTTCGGCGTCTAGATAAATGAAGTGGATTTGGACCATTGGGTGGTTATAAGCGGCAACACGCATGACGTCACGATACTTCTTCTTTAAGGCGGAACAGGTCACCACTACGGCTGAGCTTGTTTGAAGAGACTGTATAGCAGCATCACGGAGTGCGATTAGCCAGTCCCAGCGATCCCCGTCATCCAGGGGTGTGTTGTTTCTCATTTTCTGCTTGTTGCTTTCTGGGTGGTACTGGTTTCATTGTTGTCAGTTTTAAAGGACCATTTCGTTCCAATATCTTGGGTTGCTTTTGTAGCCACATTTTTGGTGGTAGGAGCAGGCAAGGGCAGGTAGCACTTACATCGTCACCTTCAATATATTCTACATGAAGCTTTTTACTTAAACTTTTGGCAACAGTAGTTTTCCCACAGCCTGCAGGGCCTGTGACGATCCAGATATGTTGTAAATCTTGGTTTGGTGCCCTCATTGCTTGCTCCGTGGCTCCTTGCTGTCTTTGATACGGCATACTGGACAGAGGGTTGCATCGTGAGATAGGTGTATGTTGTGGGTTAAGGGGTATACTAGTACCGGCTGTAGGGTGCATATGCACACGCCGATTGGTGTCTTGTGCGGACAACATTATGGCGGTAGTGTAGAAGAAAGATTCGGGATAAAGTTGTGACTAGTTTTGAGTTTGATGAGATCTGGATTTGCTCGAAGTGAAATTTGTCCTGCTAAACAGGTATGTTTCCGTGGGAATTGGCTTTGTCACAGCTGAGCTTCCAAAATAATTCTCGTTCGGCAAATCAATGATGAAAAGCAGCTGATGGCTCAAGAAATAACAGGACCAGCGACCAAAGGGCCTTGGTAGAAAGAGTCCAAGGAAGAATAGGAGGAAAACAAGACGGAGTTGGCGAAGAATGAGTGTTTTGGAGTACGGGAGAATGATGAAGAGAAGAGGGGAGGGGACCTTGGTCACAAGGGAATTATGGAATGTTAAGAGCAATAAATATGAATATGTTTAGTTCACCAGATTGTTTCCCAGCAACGGTACGGAGTACTTTGGGAGTATATATGCCAAATAACAGGCGGCGAAAAGGAGCTGGGGAATAATGTGGGGAAGGATAAGCCTTGTTTGTAATTTTAGGGATCTAAAGCTACTTTTGGGCCCGCCGTCACGGTTCTGGGACCGGCAAAGATCCGAGTGGGAATTTGATAGGCCAGTTAAGTCTTAGAACCCACGAAAGGCGTTAGATCCAGGCGCGGATTCACGAAAAGCACGCAAGCGGAGGGGGCTAAAGTGACTACTACTGTAAAAGGGTTGGGTTGGGTTTGGATAACGAAGGAGACAGCGAATAGAGCTTGCAAATAATAGCCGAAACCGTGATATCTCAGGGGCACGAGATCGCTTCCATTTATTTATTTTAGCGGGCTGGACAGCAAAGCTCCGGGCCCCCAGGAGCGGGATTGCTTGATATTTAAGTTCCCCTTCCATGGCGCACGCAGGGACGTGGAAGCGCTCCCTGATTGACGCCAGGCTTGAATTGCGGCATTTTAGTTTGCTCCAAAGGCGAATCAAGGCCAGGAATAAGGAATTAGTTGCGTGCAATCGTCATTCTATGTCGAACTACTGATTGGAAGTAAATCCAGGCTCTTCCCGGATCTCGTAGCGCGCGGTGCGGATAGGCGTACTCCGCGGCCGAAGAAGTGATAGCTTCACAGGCCATCAAGTTGGTTCGGGGGGAGGCGCCCAGGGACCCAATCATGGCGTCGATGGGCAGTGATAAGCACAAGCCTCGGCGAATAATAACAACCAAATACTTACGCTGCGTAGTGTAGTAATTATGGCAAGACCGCTGTAGAAATGGGAAGCCAGGAGAGCGACATGCAGTTACAGAACGAACCCCCGTTGAGACAATGTTGGTTGGGCATGAAAGTAAGCCGCAGAATAATAAGGAAGATGAGAAAATCGAGGCCCAATGGGCATTTGGGATCAAGTGGACCGAGGTGGGCGGAGTTCGAGCAACAGAAGGGGGGAAAATCCTGTCACATTTGGAAAATGACCTCACCTCACAACCTCCTGTTGACGTTGGTGAGCCGGAGCCAATAATAAGACATCAGCGAGCGGAGTCATAATCTTTGCTCAGAAGGCATGGTTGGCCCGGAGTTTGAACCAGGTGACTGCTCTATCTTTTTGCTTTTTGCTTTTTGCTTTTTGCTTTTTGCTTTTTGCTTTTTTTTCCCCTCGCTCTATTGCAACTAGTGCTGCTTTGGATATGGAGCAAGATGCCATCGAGATCCAACCGCGACCTCTTCCAAAGGGACAGACTCTACCAGTGAGCCCGCAAAACAATATACGATCTGATGCAATGTGAGGGCAGGTGGTTTTAGTGCATATTTACCAGAACATTCAGCTTGCAAGTCAGTCAGTCATCAATGTCTTGCAAGTTGCCTGCCCAGCGTTAACTAACTCTCTAGTTATGTTAAACCCCCCCCCCACCACCCCACACTAAATTTAGTCGCGGAGTACAGTTCGTACAGTTTACAGTTTAAATGGATGCGAGAGCCGGGATTTCGGACCGTATAATGTGACCTGTCTGTCACTCTTCGCAGCAAATAATGGGAGATTTGGCGGTAAACGATCAAAATGGTCGCTGCTGGTCGAAGACTGTTTTGCTTGCTGCAGAATTCGCTCAGCTACAGTCTGTACAGCATTATAATAATATTAAATATGACCTGCGAGATTGCAGAGTGCCGCCTCGTTTCGATAGCAAACTTAAGCTTTCTAGGCGTTCGCGCGCAAGGGCCAGGCAAAGGATACGCAACATGCATTTCTGGTTGCGCCTCTTTTTGAAACCTCCCCTTACGCCCGTTTTGAACGAGGTGCTTGGAAGAGCTTTAGGTGCGAAAATGTGATATCTTTCTTTTAGCCGCCAATTCCAAAATGTAGCCCCTTGCTTTAATTCGGACAGTATCATTAGGGTGCAAGCTACTCCACGTACAACCTAAGGCAGCATCGATGGGGGCTGAGACGTCCATCAGTTCTCCAGCAGGTCTCATGGATATCCTTATCGACGCAACTGTTATACCTAACCGGAGCTGTCTGGTTTTGCTAGCTCAAGGCTTGAGACAGAGGCCGTTTTGCTACAACTTCAACAGCTAACCATATCCCAGGTAGTTGTGAGTAGCCCAACAACGGCTTTACCCCACAGCCCTCCAGCCTCGCGTCTCTCGATGTCATTGCGGAGGACAATTATTGGAATTCCAGAGTTTGAAGTCCATTTTCCTCTGCGCTTGCTAGATTGACGTTCACCAGCCACGATTTCGGATCAATTGAAGAATATTGCGGGGATTACGAGTGCGAGCGCTGTTCAAAGTAATGCAAGCAATGTTTCTTCAACGATTCGGCCTTTGTGTAACCGCATCTTTTACTCCGCACTCCGTACTGCGTACTCTCGAAGGCTGCACTAGTCAATTCCAAGCGCTGCAGCAACCCGCAGTGCTCCGCACCATTAGCGCAGATGAAATGAAATCTTCATGCAGCCGATTACCAGGATTCAGCAAGGGCCTCCGAGAAACGAAGTCACCTCTTTGGGAAACAAGTGTATCTGTGGCGCGGCTGCAAAATCGTGTTAGCTGTCGGGCGATCAGGTAAAGTTTTTATCTGGACCTATATCAGGCATTGTACATTTCCGTCGATGGTACGCGAATAAACGCATCTTAAGCCGTTCGAGGCCCTAATGTCAAAGCGTTACGCCCAGCGCGGTCCCTCGCGGTTCATTCCAGCAGTGGAGCTCAGCGCTTAATGTAGGAGACACACACTACTCCTCTGCATTGCGGGGTGGAATGACGAATACCCTACAGCGGCAAGGAAAAAAACACTAATTGTGATATGGCCCATCTCATTCATATATACAATGTGCTCCAGGATATTTCAACGAGTGTTACTGGGGCAGTGTTGAGCCTTGTCTAAAGGCCACATTTCAAACTTGACGCGGGGTTAACTAAGTTGTTCCTGCTCCTCATTTTAGGCGACAGCGAAGAGCTGGCTTCCGAAAATTACGGTTCTTAGATTCACTGGTTGGTTTCACTTTTATCGCTTTTCCACATTGTCAATTCTAAAGCACAGCTGATCAGGAGTTGTTTTTCCTACGTTTTGAAGAGCCTAGGAGCAGTCTCATCTTAGCTATTGGAGGGCCCGTCGACCCTCATTCTCGCGCAGACTTTCTACTTTTAGTCAGGTCCAGTACGTTCTAACTCGACTTTACTCGCGCATTCGTCGGATCTGCTCCTCTCCACACTAAAATGCTTGCATGCAATGCGCCTGAAAAATGCGGGGTAGAAGCTTCGGCACTTTCGGGTTTTGGAATTCCCCAACCCTTGTTTAGCCAATAGTTTACTCAGCTTTTGGACACCAGCAGCATAGTTGGGCATCAATCGATAGTGTGGGCCTTTTGATTGGAACGGGACTGCAACTTTGCCGGCCCAGCTGCTTGATCGCGTTTAGAATGAAAGAGGGCGTCACATGAAAGATGTCGTCATGGGCTTGCAAGCGTGCATGCTTGTATCCTGAATCGTTTCCACTGGAAATTGATCCCACTACACCCGCTAGTTGATGGTTGGCACAGGACACACGCAAGTTGCTTTCGAGGTTCACCCTAAATACAAATCCTCCTCCTAAACATGGCAGCCAGGAAAGAGCGTAGGGGAGTTGTAGAGGGCTCAAATGCGGTGACCTGCGAAAGGATTAAATTTCGCTCAAAGACAGCCTTTTTTATACCAATCCGACCAACTCCTGTAAATATCTCTGACATCACCATGACTGAAGGCAAGGACTACTGCAAACATGGGCTGCTGTAGTACTTGCACTCCTATCGCATCCCGTGGCTCGCCGCCGTCAGGGATTATTCTCAATTGTGGCTCATGGTTTCTCGGCACTCAAATGGTTGATGAACTAGGCAAGTTTATTTGCTATCAACTTCATTTGGAGAACGACACCAGAATGACTTCACTAAGTCATAGTCAGTCCCCAACGCTCGTCTCCCTTTTAGGTTTGCATCTCCCCATTCGAGGATTCTAAATAGATCGATATGCTCATGTCTGTCCGGAGAAGCAATTTACCAAGATAATACGTCTAGAGTATCCGACACGGTATTGGCTATTCGGCTAGGTATGAATTTCCATGGAGTTACCAGGAAAATTAGAAGAGACGATCAATTCAGTGGCTCAGCTGGGTGCTGAACACGTGTTGGCAGATGCTTGGTGTATATTGCTGGCACTAAACAATATTGTTGCAGGCAACTGTCAGAGCAGTTAACCACTGCAATGGTTCCGGGTTTGAGCTTGGAGAAACTCATAAAGGTGCAGCTAAATTCGCTGAGAAGGTAAAACGCATCAACCGCAGCTTGCGGATACATGGTATACTTAGATTGCTCAACCAGCATCCATATTGATATCTTAACGAGCCGTATTCTCTAGTGAACAGCGCGACAATCCTCAGAGTCAATTGCGATGGATTGTGCTGAAGGTTTGCTTTGTTGATGGATGGAATGGGTGTCGGTGATTACCTAATCGGACTTGCTGGCAGGCAGCTGGATAAGCTCCATCGCTACGAGCCGCAACAATACGCGATAAACAATCCAATGCAAAACAGCGCCTGATAACACTGGTAGGTATAACCAACTGGCAATTGGCTATTGTTTCTACAGATAACTTCGCGCACTAATATCTGACATACCTACTGACTCTACTTATATACCCATCATCCTTCCCCCGACGTCATGTCGTCGTTCTTCTTTTCCACCCCTGTCGACATCGACGTCGTCTTGGAGGATAGCGATGAACGAGAAACTGTCGATATCAAGCTGGACAAGAACAGGAGGGAGAAGGCACCATTGTATATGGATGGCGAATCCGTGAAGGGAGCAGTAACGGTGCGGCCTAAGGATGGGAAGCGATTAGAGCACACGGGCATCAAAGTCCAATTTATCGGAACAATTGGTATGACAGAAACATGCGCCAGTCTCTCTACCCTTTATATCTGTTTAATTAAGCATCCTTTTCACTAATTAATGTAACGAGAACTGTTTAGAGATGTTTTTCGACCGAGGTAACCACTACGAATTTCTCTCCCTCGGTCAAGAGCTTGCCGCCCCTGGCGAGTTACAACACCCGCAGACATTCCCTTTCAACTTCAAAAACGTCGAAAAACAATACGAATCCTACAACGGCATTAATGTGAAGCTGCGATACTTTGTCCGGGTGACGGTTTCTCGGCGGATAGCGGATGTTGTGCGAGAAAAAGATATTTGGGTTTATTCGTACCGCATGCCTCCGGAGACTAATAGCCCTATCAAAATGGACGTGGGAATTGAGGACTGTTTGCACATCGAGTTCGAGTATTCAAAATCTAAATACCATCTCAAAGATGTTATTGTGGGGAGAATATACTTCTTGCTCGTGAGGCTGAAAATAAAACATATGGAATTGTCGATTATCCGCCGCGAAACCACTGGATCACCGCCGAATCAGTACAATGAAAGCGAAACGCTAGTGCGGTTTGAGGTAAGTTTGAATTCTCCTTCACCAAAAAGAGGGCTCTTATTCCGGCTAGATATCCCAAACTGGTTAACCGGGTAATTATATGACCTTGGCTAACAATTAGCCCGGTGTTGGTAGATCATGGACGGGTCTCCATCAAGAGGTATGGCGGGTAATCCCCTTTGCCTATTGATATATTCCGCATAGCTTCCTTTGATCGTTGAAAAGGTAAAGGTGCTACATATAGATCAAGCTAACATATACTATCGCCGTGCGAATAGGAGAAACGATACCCATTCGATTGTTCCTCGGCGGTTTCGATTTGACTCCAACGTTCCGCGATGTGAATAAGAAGTATTCGACCAGATACTATCTAAGCTTGGTACTTATCGACGAAGGTGAGTTTTCGACTTCGTGCTTGGGCTGCTTTAGTTGGGATCACTTCGGACCCTCCATCTTCATCCAACCCATGCCCAAACCCAGCTCTCATGATAAGCCTTTATCATTGGCAATTGAAAAACATCCATGCTGGAAGAATAACTACGCGGCTCAGCTGAATGATTCAATTGGCTGTTGCCTGTAATGGGAACCTGCCAGTTCCAATCTGGGCCCCACGTTTAGTTGTTTCATCCCAGACCCACGTACAAAAATCACTCATCCTCACCTCCCTCACAGCCAGCCACGTCCTCTGCACTTATACTCCGGCTTGACTGGCCGGTGCACCATTCAGTACCCGAAGCCCAACAACCTTTAACCCAATGATAATTTACATTCTGTCGCTATATGTGGAGGCTCAGCGCTCTCATACCAGCAATTCAAAAAGATAATCGAATATGTCAATCCGGATCAATCGCTAACAAGGGACTTTTTCTAGATGCCCGTCGATATTTCAAACAATCCGAAATCGTTCTATACCGCCAAGCTCCCGAAATTGGCTTGACCCCTGAAGTTGCACAGCAACAAATTGCTCAACAGAAACAGCTCCAGGGCGAACCTACCACCTCAGCGGGTCCAACAAAGGACATGCAGACGGCATCGTTTGGAAAGCAGCAGGTCGCGGCCCAGGTGTAGTTAAGGGCGCATGGAAGGAAGCGAGGATGAAACGGGTGGGTGTAAGGATTGTTCAACCGTACGCGGACGCGGTTTTACTTATTGGCGTAGTGGTCATGGACTTTGGCCCTTTTCTTTGTTTATTTGGTTCTGTATGGACAACCACATTGTGTATCATGAATTATTACACCACAGCTTGTTAAAATTATCATGCCATTTTCCTTTCCCCATTTGCTACCTGAGTGGAAGATATATTTCACTTCCTATGTCCCCATATAAGTTTGCGACCGCTGTCATGGATGGACATGGTACACGTACTGTACATGATAGTCCATAGATTATTCGGTTCATACCATTACCTCAATGAAATTTTATACCCTCCAACGACGACAAAAAAAAAGAGCAATGATAAGATA
Source organism: Blastomyces percursus (assembly GCA_018296065.1). Taxonomy (NCBI): domain Eukaryota; kingdom Fungi; phylum Ascomycota; class Eurotiomycetes; order Onygenales; family Ajellomycetaceae; genus Blastomyces; species Blastomyces percursus. The sequence continues at coordinate 9,055 of JAFEJD010000041.1, forward strand.
CACAATACACGTAAAATAGGAGTTTATAGTACATGCATTTCACGTTGTTCTGTTTACACAAGGTGATCAAGAAAGTGGTTAAGTATGTTAGCGCCCCCCTCTTTGAACTGCATTTTTAATTTAATTGGTGAATCAATCATCCCTGTCATCCTCATCTTCATCACTACCACCAAGCTCATCTCGCGAAATTGCGGCCAACACCTTCTGTAGCGCGTCCAAAACGCTGCTATCTTCACCCTCCTTCCCAGCAACTCCCATGGCCTTCACCACGAGCGGATACACCCAGCCCAGATGCTTTTTGTACATCGCTGAATTACTACCACCTCTTTCCCCCTCTGCCGGTACAACGGGACTTGCATCGGGAATCGCAGCCGGTTCGCTTCGCAGCTCGACGAGCCGACGTAGCAGCCATAGTAATTCCTTTCGTGCCGGTGTAGGTTGGGGCATAAGCCCACGCAGTGGTTGATCAGCGATGTAGGATTTCAAGGATATTGCGCAACGGAGGATTAGATACGGGGATACCGATTTTGCCAGGAATACATAGTACTTTGTTGCGTCCTGAGGTGCAGCTTTTGGCGTAGGCGTCGATACCGATTGTTTGTGGGAAGGATAATTGTTGGAGCGCATTGATACAAGGTCAAATAATGAGTCCATCATTACGTACGCCATTTTTGATCGGGGGATCGGAGGCGGATCATATGTACGTCCCATACGAATTTTATATAAATCCCGCAGCGGTTCTTTTGCGAGTGTTCCTCGGGGTAAGTCCAAATTATGTGGTGGGTAGACAAAGGACGAATCGAAAAGTGCGCAGGAGAAGTCACGCCGTGTTTTATCCGGGATTAGAGGTGAACCTAGCGATGGTATCACGATGTCACGGAGGCGGGAGAAAGCTATTATGTCAAATTCTTCATCTTCGTAAATTTCATCGGACTGAAGGTTCAATTTTTTGTAACCGTGGGCGGAAACGATCCCTTTTGAAATGTCCACAACGCAGTTCCAGAAACGAACAAGTTCGTCTTTGCTAGAATTAGTATGTTCTTTCTCAACATAAGGAACAGCAACCTGGAGAATATCAAGCGAAACAGACGTTCCAACTCTCCAGAGAGTAGGCTCACGATCTCTTCCATTCTTATATTTATGAGTTATTTGGTTGGAAAGATGCCCAAGCGCTCTCACCAAAGTACCGTCCGAGAAAATATCAGTCCTGATCCCATACTCTGCGATATACCAACCAAGCAGTCGCATTGCCGACTTCGAGAATGCCACGAATGTTGGCCTTCGGTTATCTTGACCTTCAGACCATTTTGTCAACGCGCAATCGGAAAATTCCGCAAGGCATGTAACAAGCGCAGGTTGAGAAGAAGCCCTTTCAGAACATATTGTCTTCAAGCATTCCATAGCGAGCGATTGTAGTTCTGACTGGTGGTCCACATCCGGGGTGTAGCGTGAGGACACCGAAACCCAAACAACGATTCGTAAGTTGTCAAGCACTTGATTAATATGTCCTTCGGTTAATCTATCCTTCAGGAGTCGATAGAGTTGCTTGAAGGTTTTTAGATAGGCTAGCAAAGCATTTTGATTCTGCACATCTAAATCAGGCTGTTCATCTCGGGTAATTGGGTTGCCATTGACCCAGACAGCCCATGCAGACTCTAAAGATTCCACGCTGATCTGTTCATAGCCCCGCGTTCGTGAGAGGATCTCTGAAAAGCTCGAAAAGACAGATTCATCCAACTCAAGGAGTTTAACATTGATTATCGCATCAAAGGAATCTAGCAGTCGCTTCCATGATTGAGCAAAATGTTCATGCTGTGTGATGGTGTCAAAATACGTGGCAATTAAGTTAGACAATCCTTTCGTCAAAATCACAGCGGTTTCTACCAATGCTTTCATGTCCCCTGAGTCAGGGGACTTCGATGCCTGCGACGTTATCAGAATTTCCTTCTGTACCGACTCTATCATAACGAATAGCACCTTATGCAGACATAAATGCCAGGCCTCTGGCAGGAGTTGTTGGCCATAAGCATCAAAAATGCGTAGCGCGGTCTGGATTGCAGTATTACGAATCTCTGCGCGATTATCTGTACTTAAATCGACAATTCGCATCAAAAGAAGAAGCCATAATGAGTTCCTTGAAATAAGGAGATCGGAATTCTTAGCTAATGTGGTCAATGTCTCCTCGCTGGAATCGACCTCTATATGACTTTCGATGGAAAACTTGTCGATCTGGCTTCGTAGAAAATCAGAGAGGTTCCAAAACGAGGTCGTAGAAGTAAGGGAAATGTTGAAATCTTCCACCTGTGACGCGAAGTTCGAGAATGCTCTAACCAGCTCTAAGAGACAAGGGGACGATAACAGACCGAGGAAATCGGAAGCGACAAGCTGCAGCGAGCTGTAAGCTGTTCTGACGAGCCTTGCGGACTTGACGTTTAAAATTCTCTTACTCTTGTGAACATTATTAGACGAGGCGGATTCGTTCCCCTCCCCTGACATTATTAGCCCACCATCATTGAACACACTCGATATCAAGTCAAAAACCAGGTCCCATCCCGCAATCAATGACTCTCCACTCTCTTCGAGAATCGATTTTAGAGTCTCAAGAGCAATCTCGTGGACTTCGAAATCGGCCGTACGTTGAGAAAACTTTAAGCCCAGACTAGACTCATATAATGTCGAGATCTGAATTTTCAACGCACGCAATCCGCGAAGTTGGACCTGGTTCCGTGTGGCCAAATCATCGAAGTTTCCGAGTCTGATGGAGTGGAACACAACGTTGTCAAGAACATGACTTGCATTTGAACGTAGGGACTGGCTGATTTGGGTATTTTGAGTGATAGAGACAAGATCCCTAACCAAAGTGTGCCAAATTCCTTCCTCATCGTCGGGGAGAGCTAGCCGTTCAATCCTCGACTTTGCCAAATCGTTCACTTTGGCAAGTACGAATTTCAACTCGTCATCCTGTATCCTCGATTTCCCTAGGGTTATAGAAATAGTGCGTTTGTTCTGATGTATCCGCCCTGGCACCTTGGAGGATGAGGTAGATTGCGGCAGTCCGGTGTGATGTTCAGGTATAACACCGGGTATGCCCATATCAGTCTTTTCAGAAAGGCGTAAAAGAGCAGTCAAAATGTTTTTAAACGAAGCATTAGGATACTCTCCAGTGCTCTCGAACATTTTAGATGCTGCTGCTTCAACCGCCATTATTTCGGTACCAAGGTTGGATTTGGACGGCTCTGGGGTAAGTGGTGCATTCACGTCGCTTCTACTGTTTGCAGATGTAGGCTTTGGGGTAGCCACGCTCGAAACGCTGATTATTAGTTCTGCATGTTGCAGCGTTTCAAGAATGATTGACCACGCAGCTTGATCTAGGGTTGGCCCTAGCGCAATTCCCAGATTGAGTAAAGCCCGTAAACACAACAGATTACGAGTGCTAAGAGCAGCGGCAGTGGTTTCAGTCGCCGAAGTCAAAGAGTCCGTGGCCATTGGGGACTTCGGCATGGGTGATTCGGCAGTGAGGGCATTCTGGGAGTCTGTGTTAGGAGAATTGAGAGGCATGCTGATGTTGCCAAGGTCGGCTGGAACAGCTGCCTTCCCAAGCGTAGTGAGAAAGGCATCTCGTGGCGTAGATAATCTTAAAAGCCCAGCAACATGGGTGAGCTTCTGAAAAGATCGGACAAGATTGTGGTAAAATTCCCCATCTAACGAGGCATATAGAAATGTGGAACACGTGGCGAGAATAGCAGGCCAGCAGGTGTCGATCATGCTCGCGATAGCCTGAATGCCATTAATCTGGGGATGAGACTTGAGCTCTAACGGGTTTGAAGGAACAGATAATTTCTTCGAGCCTCCGCTGGAACTTTTACGCTGAAGTTTAGATCCGTCGCCTTCTTTATTCGAGATCGAAGCTCGATGTTTCCGTTTGCTTTTGGATTCAGACACCGTTAAGGGAAGGATATACTTTGCAATGCTCTCCGAGAATGCGCTGATACAGTTGAGGACAAGGCTGTAAATATATGTTTCAGGAGGTATTGGCGCGTCGATCTTGTCTAAAGTTTCAATGTATGGCGTCCGAACAAGACTCCACTGACTACTAATACCACACGCGCTCTCCTTTGTTGATGGGCCTCCAATGACGCCAGCGACAGCAACGGCCTCAAGCGCAACTTGTTCATCTATCGTATTTCTTGAGTTTGATGTGCCCGTCGGCAAAGTCGATCGGTGACTGACGCCAATAAGAGATGGTTTTTCGGACGCCAGTCTCACCAAGCAAGCCATGTGATCGCGGACGATATTTCTGCGCCCTTCTTCGCTGTCGAACAGTGTGTAAATAAGCCTGATAAGCCCAGGGTCGGAATACAACCCTCTGAAGATTTCCATACAAAGAACACGTTTCCAGGGCACCGCAGCATCAGTGTCAAGTGAATGAATTAGAAGCCCTAATGCCATTTCGCACTCTGATATTAATTCGGGTAGATATTCCCTGAGTAGAAGGAGCAATATCCTAGCCACGCGAACTGTTAGAGGAAAGCTATACCGCTCGGAAAGATATCTGACGGTCAACGGCATCAACCGGTTACGGATAACTTGAACTTGCTCTGGGTGTTTCGCAAAAATATGACCGTTGTTGACAAGAATACTCTCAATCAATTCAAGCACGAAAATCTTGGAGAGTGACTTGATGTTGAGAAACTCCAACTTTTCTCTTTCTATCAGGCGGCAGAGATCATCCAAAATCTATGAAAAAAGGTTAGTAACGAAACTCATACTTGCGCCGTGGCAAATCATAATTTACCCTCAAAGCGTCATGGCTTGCCGAAGATATATGGATTTGCCGGTTATTTACTGTTACAGAGGAGCTAAGAACAGTGTCTGGCATAACTTCGAAAATGTCAGTAAGAAAAATAATATCGAAATTCGATCGTGCAGACAACCAATTGACATACCATCCGTTTTCGCAACCTTGTCGAAGATAGACACCACGAGTTGCTGCATTGTAGCGGCCGCTGTGTTCGCAACAGATGGCGTTTTACTATTCTGGAGAGTGGCACATATTTCCAAAGTACTTGCGAGAAGCGGTCCATTCAAATCAACCGCATAATACTGAAATAATGACCCTAGCGTTTGCAGAACCTTAAGTTGGACATCGAGACCTGTCATGGCTTTAGCACAGCACAACAGCTATTAGCTAGGAGAAAAGATTAATAACCTAGGTTTGTTGTCTCTTGAAGACCGTCAAGGACATCTCCGAGGAGTTCTGGCGGCAATGCCAGAGATGCCACCAATCTCTGGATGCAGACCACCCCGATTGCGGCAAGCCGACCATGGCGAGTCTGGCAAGCAATCACAAAGGGCTTTACGAAATGGGGCTTCCGAATTAAATCTCTTGGAAAGTTAGCATATATGGGTCAATCTGTATTTCTAGCGTTTAAGCAAACCTGCTGCCAGTTGGGCTTCCGAAGTGGATGGCAAGCCCTTAAGCTCAGCCAAGGACTGCTCAGCTGCCTAAATAAAAATGTAAGCAAGTTCCCAGCTTGAAAATATGGAAGTTATGTTATCACATTTTTTAAATTTGAATTCTTCCGCTTCGACTCCTGTATCAAATTTGAGAGTTCCGTCTGCAGGATATGGGAGGTCATGTCAGATATCAAACTTCACTCAGCGTCATCGGCGCGGTCCGTGTCAACCTCAGCGACAACAAGCCAAGGTTTCAGCACAGAAGAACTTTAAGATCAGGCCACATATGGCATCCGTAAAGAAGAACAGCAAGACAGTTCGGATGGGCAAGCACCTAAATATCATAGAAACAGAGGTAAGTAGTTAAGTTAGTTACCTGAACGCAACGACAAATTTGCTTACTTAAACAAGACGACGCTCAAAGGCTAGCCTAAAATGACTAGTGTACCGTAGGTACCGGGCGCCATGGTCACATGAGATGACACAGCACGTGACTCTCTTCAGCCTTACCTCAGCATACTCAGCCTCTCTTTCTCGATATTTTTGGATTAGCGCGAGCAACTAAACTTCTTTAGACTTCTGCCAAGTCATGCTAACTTCTGAACCAATCAGTGACTTCCCACGTGCTCACAACATAATATTTCGTAGAAAGAGCTCTTTGCTGGGGATGTCTCATTTAGGTTTAGTGCAAGCTCCCTGACAGTTGATTGGTTCAGGTGTTAGTAGGACTTGGCAGTAGTTCGGATCGGGTTAGCTTGGAGTGGAGTGGCTGAGTTTTACTGAGATAAGTTCAGCCTAAACTTTTCTAGATCGACGAGCATGCGACAACCTTGAACCCCTCTTTAAAGCCATATTCTCTATGCCTTTGATAATAACACCTCTTCTCCACTGATTCCTTATATAGCTCCCTAACATGGCCGCCGTTGTACCTCGAAGCTTCCGTCTCCTGGAAGAGCTTGAAAATGGAGAAAAAGGGCGCGGTGCAGGTATGTTATACTGTTGGTCGACCAGTTAGAACAATTGAGGCACCATGCTAATTATTTTCAACTTCCTTCTGAGTAGAAGCATGTTCCTATGGCTTAGCGAATGGAGACGACGTCACAATGACAAATTGGAATGGGACCATTCTAGGACCCCCTCATGTGAGCACAGTTCCCCCACCATAACAATTGCTTGCAGCTCGGCTTAACATCCAGTGAAATAGAGTGTGCATGAGAACCGGATATACAGTGTCAATATCAACTGCGGTGAAAATTACCCCGATGCTCCACCCACTATAAATTTCGTTTCCAAGGTGAACCTTCCTTGTGTCGATCCCCGAAACGGTAAAGTAAGTTGTGATGTCCTATTTGAAAACCAGCCAAACGGAGGACGTTATGCTAACAGTCAATAGGTCGATCTGACGAAGTTACCCCGCCTTACTGTATGGAAGAGGGAGTTCACGATGGAGACTATCCTGCTGGAGATTCGAAGGCAAGCAATATAGGCGAAGACATGGCTTTCAGTATATTTACTAACTATTTCTCTAGATTCATGGCTCAACCGGAAAACAAGAAGATCCCTCAGCCCCCTGAAGGTTCTAACTTCTAAATGATGTTTTATCTTTTAGAGATGCCTCCTCATTATGACATGACGGGGATATTGCTTTGGGCTCTTTTTCCTTTCTTCTTTTGCATCTTTTATGTTTTGAAGCGTTCTACATCTCCTCATTTAAGGGACTTTAGCGTAACTAAGTGGTATGACCGGGCATAAACTTCTAGTTTACGGAATATGAACATGCTATACTTTTCTACCCTGCGACCTAATTTCCTTACGCAAATCCTTCCCGGCTTATTTTATATGGATGGGGAATGTTTTGAGCGTATCTAGGTGCCTGTAGTAGGAACAAATATCAAATCACGTGATTATAAATATCTTCACCCGATTTTCGCGACACAACTTCAGGAGATATTGAAGTAAAGCCAACAAAGAGCTCAAATTTTTCGAATGCCGCGGTTTTTGTTACCAAAGAGCTCGGGCGCCCACAGACTAGCATGTAAGTTCTCCTACAGTGGAAATGTGATCGAATCACCAAACTCATAGCTACTCTAGGTCTTTCGCTCTACCATGCCCTCCTGTCCCAATCCGCCCGTCTGCGTTTAATTAACTTCCAACCTGCGGAAATCCAAGGTTTAATAAAATCCAATTTTCGCAAGTATAAAGACTTGCAAAGTCCCAGCCAGATTGTCAATGCGTTGAAGGCAGGCTACGAGGTTAGCCATCACCAATGCCCGGTGGAATCTCTTTCAGGCACTAACTTTAAACTCCATGCAAGACATTAGATTTGCTCCATTCATGCGCCCAAGCAAATCCAGAAAGCGTTGGCCGCCTTGAGTCAATTGTTCAGCGCGCGCTAGATCTCAAAGTCAATATCCACAAATTCCGTGAAACTCAACGTACCCAATACCGTCCCGAAAACCGCAACACGCGCGCATTAAGGAAAAGGGCAGAAGGCAGAGCTAGGAGACGTCCAGAAGCTCTCCGCCCGCACCCGGATACCGAACCGATTTTATCGCGACCAAGGCTACAAATCAATGGGCCCCGCCATGTCCCTGTTCTTGCTACTGCGCGTGGGTTTCCATTCCTTCGGATCAAAAAGCCACAACCTCCAAGCTTGAGTCGCGCGTTGAGGAGCAAATTAGACTCGCGGTGGAAGAAGATCCTTCAACGGGATAAGTTGGAGGATGATGTTTACATCGCGCAGCAGGAGGATAAGTGGGATTGTATGGTGGAGCAGTGTGAGGGGACTCCATGGGCGTCAACCGTTACTGAGTCACTTGGCTATACCATCAAAACGATCCAGTATGAGGACGAGAAGACTAAAGAGCTTGCAGAGAAGATGTGGGAGGTTGTGCTGAAGGAGCGAGAGCTTGCAGACAAGGAAAGGAAGGCAATGACGATACAACGGATAGCCCAGCCAGAATCTGACGTTGGGGCTTGTGAGGTTGACGGATATAAGGATGAAGCAAAGGATATCACCACTGAATGGAGTGAAGAAGCTAGTGCGACTGCAAAAAAAGACAAGCGCCCCTGATGGCGATGATAATTGAGTGTGCCTCGCCCATATACAGGTTCACGCCGCATATCGATTACATCAACCTATCGCGCTCATCTTAATATTTAGTTAACTTGGCGTGAATGGCGCCGAACCCATCAAAGGTATGTCGGAATGGTCATTAGATCACCAGAATCCAAGGCCACGTAGTAAACAATAACTAACACTCGGGGTATCACAGAAGCCCAACCTTACGGCAGAATAACCTGACCAAGATATATGGCTCATGGCAAATATCGAATCGGTGCATATAGGGAGAAATTTGGTAAAAGCACCGATGTACAGTATGCGTCGGCTTTTGTAAGGTGAAATACGTAAGAGAGAAGTGATACAAGCACGCGAAAGGACAGCCAGGGCAGTAGGATTATCATCAATGCCTTCTACAAATACCACTCCACAGCCGAAGAAAGAACATATGTGTGATATTTCCTATTTGTCCTTGAATGACAGGAGACATTTTACTCTTTATATCATGAACTTCCAAGCGCCCAGCAATAAACTCAAAATCCATTATATATATACGAAGGAAAGGTATATTAGGAATGAAATGTCATGACACCAATTGTAGCTTTTCCATATCTGCAGGTATGGAATCGACATAGTCTTCATCATAATCCACTTTACCAGCCAGGCCTCTCTCCCAAAGTTCCTTCCCCGTAAGCTTTTTCTCGTCCTTGCCAGCAACCTTCTTCTTCTTCTCATCCGCTTCCTTTTCTTCCTGTTTCCTCCGTTCAAGTTCCTCCATTTCCTCTCGGAACTTATCTCTCCACTCCAAAAACGACTCTCGCGTCACAGCCGTGCCGTGAAATTTGCGATTCTCCTCCTCCTCTGCCTTCGCGGACTCCATTTCCTTCAAGGCTTGGATGGCTGCCTGTCGCTCGGATATAAGAAGCTCGGCACCTTCCTTTAACATATCCACAACAGTAAAAATCATTGCCATTCCCATATTTTCTTCAATAGTGGACTGTAGCGACTCCAGGAGGCAGGCGCGGTCTTCTTGTATATCAAAGTGAGGGTGTTTGGGTGCATTAGGAGGCGTGGAGAGGTCGAGGTCCGGTGCGACATCAGGATATTGTGGTGGATATGAAACTTGCAGGATGAGAACAGGGGCCTCTGCGTCATCGTCCCCCTGGGGGGTAACATCCAAGGTTATTGATATTCGATATGCGGTATCAGATATATCTGTTTGATAATATTTTAGTCCCCAGCGCGCGGTGGCAACGAAGGCAAAGAAGTGGTTGTATTAGTATACCTATAATTTCATCTGGGAAAATCGACTTGAGGGTCTCCCTCTCTTCTTGCTGATCTTCGATGCCCATGGTGCCCTTGCTTCAATGGTGAAGCACGGAGGAGGAGGGGTAAATGGGGCTTGGTAGTTTGATGGTTTGGTCCCCTTTCTAGAATAAAATTTCAAAGCAATCAAACGGGAGTTGCGAGCAGTGTCAACAAATAATGCCTCTACAATGTGCTATTCGAGACGGAACCTGGATTCTTCAGCATGGGCTGCGAGGGTATTTTACTGTTGTTCTTTATCCTGAAGCTTTCACCGATAATATCAAGTTCCGTTCCACATGCAAACAGAGCAAACTCAGAAGAAAAGTTGCCAGTACAGCCATTCGTCCAACACCAAGAAAGAAATAATCATTTATTCCAAACAATAATTACTCTAACTAATTTTACCTCCTATCTACTCATTATAATTTGACTAGAATATAGCCAATATATACTCATATGGCCAAAACGCGACCCTCAACCAAATCTTCGAAGAAAAGAGCGAAAGCTGGCCCTGGTGCCGGCCGGTCTGCCCAGAGGAAAATGAATGAAGATCCCGCAATTTTCTTCGACCAAGCCACCGTTCTCCTCCAAACGGGGCAGCCGGAGGCTGCTCTCCCTCTTGCGCAGCGTGGATTGGATGTCGCTTCAACCGGATCTCCCAATGTGTTATTAGGTCTGAACTTGATCGGCGAGATATATGTTGAGCTGGGAGAAATTGATGCCGCGCGGGAACACTTCATGCGAGCAGTGACGCTAGATCCAAACGGGGAAATTCATGAGTCTGAAGGAGGAGGCGCAGAGAAATTCTTATGGCTTGCGCAATTGAGCAAGTCCGGTGGCAAGGATAGTGTAAACTGGTTCCAAAAAGGTGTCGCAAATTTGAGACGGAATATACAGTCGTTAGAGCAAAGCCGCAAGCCAGACGATGCGTTGGCTGCGCAAGAGCAAAAGCAAAAGCTAGCACATGCTTTATGTGGAGTGGTAGAAATATACATGACCGATCTATCGTGAGTTTACTGGTTATATCCTTTTTTTTTTTTTTTTTTTTTTTTTTATTGAAAATGCCAAATACTGAAGCAGAGCTTTTCAACTAGATGGGAAGAGGATGCGGAAGCTCGATGCGAATCGTTGGTTACGGAGGCTCTTTTGGTTGCCCCCGATTCCCCAGAATGCCTCCAAACATTGGCTTCGGTTAGAATATCACAGCTCCGACATGATGACGCCCGAGCTGCGTTGTCGAGAAGCCTTGAATTATGGAAGGATCTGCCTCCAGAAAGTCCCTTGGTGCCAGACTTCCCCACACGGATAAGCCTTTCTAGACTGTTGATGGAAGCCCAGATGGAAATTCAGGCGCTCGAAGTGTTAGAAAGAATGGCCCTTGAAGACGACCATAGCGTTGAGATGTGGTATTTAGGAGGATGGTGTCTATATTTGCTAGGAAAGGGCGAAAAGCTTCCCCCCAATAAGAGCGATCTATCAGAATCTGAACTCCGACAAGCTACGTTACGCTCCAGCCGAAGCTGGCTAAAACAGAGTTTGAAACTTTATGGGCTGGTTGAATATGAGGATGTGAAGCTAAAGGAACATGCTGAGGAACTCGTCCAAGATCTCCAGACCCAGCTAGGCGATGTCAGTGACAGCGATGATGGCGAAGACGTGGGCGGAGAGTGGGAAGACGCCAGTGACGGTTCAGATAATGACGATGATAATGTCCAGGACGAAGATCACAAAATGACAGATTCATGAATCCCTACCAAAGAAAAAGGAGTCAAATAGAAAGGAGGAAAGAGGACCCTGTAATATCTTCATGTCCACATTTTCACGATACCAATTATAGCAGAAATAAAGGGCCAGGTCGCATTTCCGCCTGGTTATGGGGATACAAAATACTAGATTAAGAAATACAAAACTGGACTGGCTTCATGAGCAATTTTAAAATAATAGTTTTCTATATCCATACCTAGCGCATATGTATTTTTCCTGGCCCAGGCGATGGAGCCGGATTATCATGAATCTCCGAGCCTCGGAGTTATTATTAATCGGTCGCAGTGCCAAACTGCGACACAGGGCCGTTTCCCGTCATCTAATCGCTATCAACCTCGACCAATGTAAGCTACCGGAGGAGCTTACTGCTGGTTGAGTCTCGTCCTTCGTCCCGAGATGGATGCCGCGCCAGTACTATCGAACGAGGGGCATTCGTTAAAATCTGCAGTAGTGAAGGTGGTCGACGTAGCCACGGAGGACGGAGTGATATCAGCAGGCGGCCCTGACGCCAGCGAGGACGTGTCACAGCCTGAATTCGACACGGAGGACGGCGATTCTGACGCCTCGGGGGACTCTGACGTTTCCGAAGATAACTGGGAGACTGAGTCGTTTTACGAAGATTCGTTACAGTTTGTCCGCGATGAACAGCTGCGCGACGGTAAGAGAAATTTTCCCCTTGGACCCACACGTCCTTTAATCCCCCGTTCATTCAAGGAAAACAAAGCAAATACTGACTAAACGGTACTCCAGTCCCTAATGCGTGCACGCCAGAAGAGGCCGCTGCCTTTCGCAGGCGTCTGCATGAAATCGGGAAGGCTGCTTTCGCGGAAGAGACAATAGGGCAAGGAACCATTACCGCGAAGAAGCTCTGCACTGCGTTTGGGATCCTACCGCCGTCGTTTCTTGAAGGCGCACCAGACAGGGTTTATCATCCCTTACTTATTATCGGAATTTCGCGTGAATACTCACGGCGCGTGAAACTATCACAGTACAATACGATAGATGACGCAGTTGAGCTGATGAAAAAATCGAAGAATATCATCGTCTTAACTGGTGCAGGTGTAAGCAACTTGGTTATGTTATTCAGGAAAGGAAGAATAAATCATGCTAATATGCAGGCTCGTAGATATCTACCAGTCTCGGTATTCCCGACTTCCGTTCGAAAGATACCGGCTTGTATTCAAAGTTGGAGTATCTGGGTTTGACTGACCCTCAGGAAGTGTTCGATATACACCTCTTCCACGAGGATCCCAATATCTTCTACTCCATTGCAAAGGACATTCTTCCGACAGAGAAGAAGTTTTCTCCAACGCATGCTTTTATCCGTCTCCTTCAGGATAAAGGGAAACTACTAACGAATTTCACCCAAAATATTGACAACTTGGAAGCAAATGCGGGGATTCTGCCAGAGAATCTAATACAATGTCATGGCTCATTCGCGACAGCATCCTGCGTCAAGTGCCAGTACCAGGTCCCGGGTGAGCAAATCTTCGAACATGTCCGAAAGGGAGCACTTCCTGAATGTACTGCCTGCAAAGAGCTGCTCACGGCTCGGCCCTGCGGAATGAAAAGAAAGCGCAGCTCAAATGGATCCCAGGCAAAAGATCGTAGAAGACAAGATTTTGACGACAGCTCGGATGATGAAGACTATGATATTCCCACGCCTGGTGTGATGAAGGTACGTTCCCGTTCACTGCCAATAAAAACTGAAATTTATATTTTTTTCCCGTCTCCTAACACTCCGGCAGCCTGATATCACATTCTTCGGTGAAGATCTTCCGAGCGCGTTCTCGAAACGCCTTATTGGTCACGATCGCGAACTAGTGGACCTCGTTATTGTCATTGGAACATCGTTGAAAGTCGCTCCAGTTGCCGAAGTTCCAGGCATTCTACCTCGCCATGTTCCTCAAATTTTCATTTCGCGTGATGTCAGTATTTCTAATAAAACCAAACTGCCTTCTGCGATTGCATATCAATCAACCTTGCTAACGCGTTCCCGTACGTCACAGCCGGTGTCCCACATTGATTTTGATATTGACATGCTCGGTGAATGCGACGTTGTGGTCTCCGAACTCTGCCGTCGCGCTGGTTGGGATTTGCAGCATGAGATGATACCCAAGGACCAAAGTGTCGAGGTTGCGCTGGACGAAGGTTACGTCTCGCGATACCGGTTCACCGCTGCGACCCCATAGGATGGATCCTCCTTCCTCCTCTTATTTACCTTTCTATACATTTCTCACTTCATTTGATACACCCAAATTGCTTCCCCATCGTTTCTTGGACCCCAATATGTTATTTTGATTCCCGCCATCAGCAATTCCTCAGTATCGTTAAATATAGATTCCCGTCTTCTTGTTACGTTATACTTTACCACACTTGATCCCCCCATAGCTCTTTTTCGAGTCGGTATCCTTTTTTAACCCCTGGGTTTCATTTGCTCTCTGGTTTCTCATAGACTCCTGCCTCTGTACCAGTACCTCCATGCATTTCCTTTTCGTATCTTCTCTTTTCTTTTCTTCAGTGGGACTTGGTCTGGCTGGCAAATTTATTGGCTAGATGGATGGACTGCAATTTTCTTTCGAATTTTCTGGGTTGAGTTTGGTTGTTTGGATTGCAGATTAATGGGCGGTTAGGTCAGTTTTCAGTTTTTTCTTTTTCTTTTTCTTCTTCATTCGTACTCACAAGCGCCCGAAGAGACGCTAGATTTTGATTTCAATTTCGTTTATTTTTGTTTCATCTATTTCCTGCTAATGTACTTACATAAATACCACTTGAAATCATAGTACGGAGTTCTTTGCTTCAAAATGAGCAGTGCCAGCTTGGCTACTCTCATATTATTCTTTTCTAGTGTTTGAGCAATAAATACCTGTGACCTGCCGCCAAGTTTTCTAGGGTTGATCTTCTAAGCGCTACCACAGTGGAAAAATAGACCTGGAAGTAATTGGCTTTTACATTCTGTGGCTTTTGATTCCATGCCAGCTTACTTAGCGCTCGACCTAAAGCCGCCGTAGTAATCTATCTACTCCGATACCTTATTGACAAGTCCGAGCTGACCCTCTAGGGCCTCCGTCGCTTTTGTTTATATCCTTCCAGCGCCTTATCCCGCTGCGTGTGTCTCTCTTTGTCTGGCCGAGGACATGGCGTATACGAGACCTACAGCACGATCCTATTGCTGCATTTTGTATATATCCCATTGACGAGCACTCCCAAACAGAGATATCATTTTCAAGATGGCCTCGCAAGGCCCTACCACGCAAATTCCTCTGACAACGGTTTTCACCCCCCCAGCGTCTTGCTCGAGCTCGTGGACGTACGAGCCTTCGGCGGCAAATCTTGTTCCGGAGGGCCTACTGGTGCAAAACGCTGCAACATCTAACAATGCGGATCCATCGTGTTTTCCTTCGGGGTTCAATAAGTATGGGAGGAAAACAGCGGAAACAGTGTATAGCCCGGGCTACTGTCCCCTGGGATACACCACTGCTGATGTGGATATCGAACGATCCGTAACCACTGCTGTGTGCTGCCTTTCGTATGTGTGATATCCCCCTGAAAATACTTATCGACTCTAACTTTCTTAATAGGGATTACGAGTACATGACCGCGCTCATGGAAAACGGCGCGGCAATATACGCCGGATGCACAAGGCTGTTCACAGGCACTACAATCGTCACCGTTCGCCAGAAGACAGCAGACTCAAGCACACAGGTCAGCGGGCCTATCACCATGTGGGCGCAACCCATCACGATACAACTCCACTCCTCAGACTCTAGTCTATTCGTCACCGCGACCACTATTACTCCATCTGCATCTTCGTCTTCTACTCCTTCTCTTTCTTTTTCTTCTTCCGCGCAGCCCTCTTCAACCGCATCACAGGTTTCGGAGACCGGCTCAGGTGTCCCAACAACCTCTCCGCAACCTGGATCTAACGGTTTGTCCAGGGGGGCTGGAATCGGGGTGGGTGTGGGCATAGGTGTGGGTGGCATTGCTATATTTGCTGCGATCGGGCTTTGGCTCTGGCGGCGACGCAAGGCGAGCAAAAATGATGGAGCCGCTTTCGACAACTCTCAATACCACCGAGGGCAACACAAATCCCCGTCTGCGTTCGATGGTGCATCTTTTTGGTCAGGGAATCGAAACGGACCACCTGGTGAATTGCCTGCACAGAAACATGCCGAAACAGTGCCTGTACATGAACTTGGTTGAAGGCTTTTGTTCACCCTGTTGATACTTTACTTTATACCCTTTTTCTCGCTCTCCGGTATTTTCTTCATTTAATTTCGTCAAGTCAGCCATTTTCGAGAATATTTTTTTTCACACTATTTGACTTTAGCCAGATTTCATCTCTCTAGCTATATATTTTATATTTGTACATATATGCCACGTCCCATACCTAGCGTACATTTCATTTCTTCAATAAGTTTGAGTACGATGAAACTACCGCTCCGTCTATCAATATTTTAAATTATTATCTTTGTGTATGTGTTTTAGAGAAAACTACTTTAGGTGGGTCTCCGTATGGTTAGACTCGCGGTCCGGCGTTCCCCCATGCTCCGAGTCTTGGTTACCGCGCAAGGGGCGGAGGAGTTTAAATGTGGAGCATGGCCGCAGCTCGGATGGAAACTGTTGGGCGGCGTACTGTACAATGTACATGTACATACGCGTTGCCCGTAATCTTACCGATATACTACTATGATGGTAGCTAGTACATGTACATGTACGGATTAGCTCCCCTCTAGAATAGTAATAAGGAGTTAACCTTTCCAACCGACAGAAACCTGATGGTTAAGTTACAGTGCCACAGCATAAATGTTGGCAACCCCCGCCGAAAAATACACCTACC
>JAFEJD010004111.1:0-11455 GCA_018296065.1 Blastomyces percursus
GGAGGCCGTAAGCGGCTGACTAATCAGACTCACACCCTACTTATGTTGGAGCCCTAGGCTTCCTAGTACGGACTAGCGCCCCGCACACTGTATATTACCCACTAGATAGAGCCAACATGCAACAACTCAAACGTCCTACAACTACCTCCATTTGATAACTAGTTACAGACTGCCCATTAGTCAGCTTGACAACAGGGCCCAACAAGACGTTGGTGAGGGACCACGTCCTAAAGTCAGCCCATGATGACCATTCCTCACCTACAACAGGTTTCTCTAACCACGCCTCTGAAATGGACATGTCAAAGGTTCTTGCGAAGGCCACTCAGTTGGTGGCTACATTCACTATGTTTCTAGATATTTGCGGTTTTGGGGACTACGTATGTGCCCTGTCCGTTTTTACCTGTCCAAGCTGACATGAAGACCTTTTTAGTGGCTTTTAAATAGTCTTAAAACGATAAGCAACTATCCTGAAGAAGCGAAATCGGCCCTTATCCATTGTATATCAGTGATAGGTTGCTGTACCCAGCGCATATTTTTTACGAATTTTGGCTGGGATGGAATATTCTTATCCAAAGCCCAGTGCGACTTACTCATTAGCATCACGAAGGACTGGGAGCTTGGTTATGAGGAACTTGAGAGACTCAGGAAATGTGCGGATATTTGGAAATCTGCTCCGGGAAGATTCTATGACGACGTTGTGGAGCTACCAGATGCCTCAGACACCTCAGATCCTCCCCGCACCCTGACATTGAACAACAGGAACGATCACAACACCAATCACAACACCGATCCAATTAAGACCTATCGCAGTGATCTCAGACTATTTGGTGGCGTAGATCCTACACGGCGGAATCATCCTACTTTCTGAACAACTCGAACAGGTTCCACGGGGAGGTATGGGTGAACTGAGCAAACTGAAAACAAGCGGAAAGAAATGGGGGTTTCTCCAACAGGGGATAGTTCTTGCCCTGACAAAAGCATCTGTAAAGAGGTGTGTCCTTCCTTAACGAGAAAACAAGTTCCAAGCACTAAAACAATCCTAGCTTCGAGGAAAAAACGGCTTGAGGAAATAGAAACTAGGGCGATAATTGGCTATGTACAGACGCTCAAAGAGTATGCACATGTAGATCTGCTCAACGATGCATTTGATAGTATATGCAAAGAAGGACGTCGCCGTGCTCAGAGGTGTAAAGGTATACCAAGGGACCCTGGGGACTTTTCCCATATCCTCAACGAGGAACCGGCGCCAAATTCCGACCTCTCCAGGGGTGGCGGATCCATTCGAGTCCAGAATTCTCAGAATTCCCAAAAAAGGCCCCACGACAGTTCCCCTACAACATGTAAACACCCGCCTACCCTTTCCCTTTCTGACGGCGATGGGCAATGCGGCCCATCACCCGCTTTTATTGACGGCGAGAACATCTTGCCCACTACTAATAAACGTCGACGCTTACTCTCAGATATTCCTGCAGGCTCAACCGAAGTCCTAGAATATCACAGTGAGTCTTCAATCTCCCATCAAACCATTGGCTGAACAATTGCTGATGTGACAACAGCAAATGCGAGCTGCCGCACTGGCTCAGTGCCCTCTACCCAACAAAATAGTGAAGCGGCAGCAGCATTTTTGGCACCAGAGATGGATTTTGGTGGAGCAACTACAGCAGAGACAAGAAATCCACAGCCAAGTAAGTTAATATCACCTAATAGCAAGAACATTCTTCTGAGCCCAGAGCATAGAAATTGGACGAAATGATTCCAACCTCACAAGCGGCCTCGTACAGATCAGCAACTTAGACTTGGATATTTTCGACTTGGATTTCAACGGACCGATTGGCGACTTAGACTTCAATGAACCGCCAGCCCGTGCCACAGTGGATAGTGAGCAGCAATGGTCTCCAGGCAATGCAAACTTCAGCACCAACGAAGCCACACGCAGCACATCACAGCCTCGTATGAATTTCCCTGAGGATATTTGCCATGGGGTTACGCAACGCCGACCACACCGGCCACAAAAAAGGCCGCCCGACTCCGCTTCAACCGCATCTAAACGGCGGCGCTTGGAGTCCCGCAACACGGCTGATGAGGGAGAAGACGTCGGGAGTAAGCAATCCTCTGAAGAAGCAAGTCCGGATCCTACGGAAAATGGGAACTTGACTGAAGCTCAAGGTAAAGTACGGCCAGATGTACCATAGACCTACAGATTGCTAACTGATATAGGAATACAATTTTTCCTGGACGGACATGGCACTGAAAACGTGACACCTACATCGTATACTCTGACTGTATATCCGTTCGAAGCACCAGCAATCTCAAATGGCGGGAGCACAGGAAGGAATGAGAGTCAAGTGTCGGACACACAACAATGCGCGCAACCCTATCTCAATGAACGGCGGTGCTTCGAGTCCGGCGACACGATCGATGTCAACAACCAAAATGATGCCTATGGAGGAGTCGACCTTCCCCGGACCAAGCAACTGCCGGCTTCGAATCGACAAGCACGGATAGCTGTTTCGTATGCACTGTCTATACAGGAGACACCCGGTCACCTCAGTGCGACATCGACGTCGAATGACGACAGTGAAGCACCAGTCGGCTTTGAGGAGCCCAGGATGGTATCGGCTCTGAATCATCAGCCATTTGTTTTGGATTACTCTGACAGTGAGCGTCCTCTATGCCTAGTACGAATTCTTAGCTCCAAGCTAACTGATAGATAGCTGGTAATCGGTCAAACATTATGCGCACACCCGCGGGCAATGGTTCAGAGGTCAATTTTGACGATCTTCCAAATCCATTAGTTGCCGTGCCCTCGAACAACTCCGAGAATGACTGGCAACATTTCTCGAACCAACGTGGGGCCAATAATGTTGCTGAGGACTCGAGCCATACATGGCCCAATGCCAATACCAGCAGCATTCCAGCATTTGACTGGCACGATCTTCCCAACCCCCTCAGCAATGACTTCGTTTCTACAACCACCGAATATGGCTGGGACAATCCCCCAAACTGGCAGGATCTCCCGAACCCTCTCAACTTTTTCAATCAGCGACCGGCAGGTTATTAAAAAGTATTGAGGTCGACAATCTAAGGACATATTTACATCATCTTGACATTCATTGCGTCGCGTCGCGAAAATTCATATGTTTAATAGCAATAGAATTGCCAGGCCTCCTCCACTTCCGGGAAATGTTATAGGCTCCTCACCGCCGAAAACAACATCTTGCCCACTATCCATCTCCACAGTCTTCCCCAAAAACAACCCATTCGAATGTGAAAGCTTTCCCAGTGCGGTAACAACAGCTACTTTTTTCTTGTCTGGCGCTATACCCCGTAAGGTTCCCGGCTGAGGCATAGGATTGATGACAATCGGATGCCATGCAGATAAAAGATTCGTTTGCTCGATTGTAGTGTTTCTTTTGAACTTTGTCCTGACTCTCTCGATGTTCGACCGACTCTTGTGTAGAGGTTAATAGTTGAAATTAACACAGTAGGATAAAGGCCATACCATCATCCAAGCGTTGACAACATTCTCAACAGCAGACACCTTCTCCAAGGGTCGAAAAGGAAAATGTGGCCCTGACGATTGAGCGGGATACGAAGTCGATGAGTGGCGTAGTTCCTCGGCTGCACTATTTGCAATCGACACATCCACTGCCTGGTGTATATCCCATTCCCGTGTTGCTGTGACGGTCTCTTCGGTCTCTTCAGTCGAGCCCTGAGATTCCACCGACTGCTGGATATCTTTGGCTTCAGACATGTCAGCTTGTCATGTTATGTCAACGAACTTCAAGAAATCTGGCAAGAAGCGCACATATGTCTCTCAAGAGTTATTTGAAGTCTTTCGCGACCCTGAGGCGGGGCCCAGATGAGGGGCATTCGGAATGGAAAAATAGAGGCCCGCTCCGTCAACTGGTATCACGTGGGAAAAGTTAGGCCTCAAGCCACTCTCACTCGCAACATCAGTCACCACTCATCTCTCCTCCCAATGTCTGAATTGTGGTGCCTAACGTCGGGTGACGACTAAATGCCCCGCAGCGGTGAGGGGCATTTCGGGAGGAGAGTTGGAATGCGAAACTATCGCCAGCACTTGGTGGAATTCCGGGCCGTTCCGTCAGCCTGCAGATGTGCGTGGCATTCAATCCAAGTAATATCCTCCCATGCAGAATTGTGATTGAATGCAGGTGGTTCATAAGAACAGCAGGGACCTTTATAAGTGGGAATAAACTAGACACCTAGCCCATCTCCTTGCTGAATTTCAATGCCAAATCAAGACATTCGCAGGAACTGATGAGGTCTGGGCTCTTGCCATTACTCTTGGTCAAAACAGCTTAGTTGTGCGGGAAAGGAGAGTTGGGGTGACTAACCAGCTTCTTAAGCCTTGCTCAAATATAAAAAGGTCTTAAATGCCATCTGAGAATACTGAAAATTAGGGCTTCTGCGTTGTAACCCGTCATTAACGCCATATTCTCAGCTACTTCTAGAGCCGTCAACTCATCCTAATCCCGCCAGGTATTTCCTGTCCGCCTCCCTATGATGACATTTGATTGACTCAGCTTGATTATAGAATGAATCTCGCTTGTTTTACCGACGAAATGCCGCTTGTCAATAGCTGCCTCTTCCAGTCCAAACCAGGCGGCGGCAGAGTCAAAGTTGATGACTGCATGTCAACCACCTGCGTCAGCTCAACCAATTACGTCAAACCAAAACCAAAGTGAGGTGGATGAGTGGACGTCGCAATGTATGTTTTCCTGTCCATCCAAAAGCAAAAGAAAAGGTGTAACGGAGACGACAGGGTTCGTTTCGAATCCATGATTTTTACCAAGGATGGCACATTTTCGGGTTGCGATGAGCTTGAAAGTCCAGGAATTGTTATTAATTGATATATAATACAAATTACCCCATTTTGCCACTCAGCCATGCTTGGAGGTCATCTAATGCCTTCAAATCATTATTTGGATCAGCACAGTGAGCATCTTCATCATACCATTCATATGTCCTTTTTGTCGTCCCTAAGCTGTGTCCCTCTGGGCGGCAGGAATCGAAGTCAATAATAACCGGACGGCCATCGTTGTCGAACATGATGTTGCTCGGGTTTACATCATTATGGATCCACCCCAAACTGTGAAGATGTTGGATACCCTGCTTGATCCCATCTAACCATGGCTTAAGGCTCTCCAATGGCACCAGCCCATTACTTGGTGGGGAGGATTTGCTGAAAAATTTCGGGTTCACTCTTTCCATGAGTGTCTCGTTGTACTTGGTAAAGCAGAGCCCCGTAATTCGGCCGTCATATACTTTGCAGCCATGGTACTGGGCGAGGTTTGGGTGTGGATCTTTTCGAATGGCTTCGCAAACTTCCACCTCTGTAAGTACCTGTTCACTGATCTGTTTTGGACAGGAACTCTGGTAGGTAGAGAGACGTGGGTGCTTGATGTAGCCTTTTGTCAAGAATAAATCAGGTGCCAGGGTGAAGTGTGGTTGAAAAATCGGGCAGTAATCTTCTGGCGGGATTAACGTTATATCCGTGAGATGACTTCGCTGGACTTCAGACTTCGACTGATACCGGTATTTTGATAGGCCACGATATACAGCGCCGTTCCACCTGTAAATGACGATTGTGTGCCGGAAACCAATTTCTTCATCGACTTCTCCGAAATCTTCGACCGTTTCAAGTACTTCTAGGTTGCGTGAAAATTTCTTCATGGAGCATTTGTTCGTTAGCTCATCCTAGGTCAGTTCTCTAGTGATACTTACAAAGGCAGTTAACAAGCCCATGCATAAAACCAAAAATGCGACAGAGGGCCCAATCAGAGCCATGGTGCCATTCCTAACCATGAAGGTAAATTACGATGTGGAGAGTTGTGGGCGAACTAAGATACAAAGCTGAAGAAGAAAAGGAAAAGAGGAAAGAAGAGGAAACAAGAAACCTCGAGCGGGTTGTACGATCAGGTGACTCGGGAAAAACTATAAGCTGGTCGGTAATGGAGCCAGTGCCCATCACAGATGTGATTTGGGTTGAGGTCAGGCCTCAGAATTCAAGGTCGCGTGAATAGAGAAGGAGGGAGGAGCTTGACTTGATAGAGCGGATTGGTGAGTTGTATTCGGTAAGAGGCTACCATGGTCTAACTACATAAGGTCGGCGGGTCACGTGTACTAGGGGAGCTGTATCACCTGACATGACTTTCAAAAATGGACAGACGTTCAGGCGCGGTCGCCTTGGAAGGGTGAAGAGATAGTGAACCCCCCTTGAAGGAGCGCCAACTTGGCCTCGACAACAACTGTCAATTTTCGTGGCTGGGCAGAAGAGGGTCTCAGCTCTGTTGTGTTGCATCCAATCACAAATTCTGGTGAAAATTGGTGTGCACGAAATCGCGCAGCTCGGGTGTGCCGCACCCGGACTCGTAGCACCACGCACCCAGGCACACGCGCTGTCGCGCGACGTAAAGGCGGCAGCACCCGCTAACCCACCCGGGCGACACCCAGACAGCACCCACCCGACTATCAGCCATGCTTAAGCCGCTCGCCGGCCGCTTAGTACATGTAGTTGGGTGGGTGACCACCAGCGAATCCCGGCTGTTGTATGTTTTTCCTCACCCGTTTTTTGTTCCCCTTCAGGCAAATTCTCCTGCCGCTTTCACCCCTATTCACCCGCATTCACGCGAATGTACATGTACCCTCTCTCCCAAATTATATCGCATTCAAGCTTCTCCTAGTTCCCACTGACCTTCTTGCGCTCTCTTTTTCTCTTCTCTCTTTCCCCTTGCTAACCTTTGCCCAGCGCCTTGGAGAGCTTCGAGCAGCGGCGGAGAAGAAGGGAGAGAAGAATCACGATCATCTGAGGGTTAGTGTCGTTAGTGGTGGCTGTCATGGATATCAGTATTCTTTGCAGCTGGAGCCCGCTTCCAAGATTTCTACCGATGATGATACGGTCTGTAAGTCGGAAAGAATGGAGACACGCCTGGCCTAAGTCACGTGAAACAAACAAAGGCCCCAACAGAACCATTCATTGCTCTTTGCAACTATCATGAAGGATTGAACCACCAAGACGCCCTCCTTACCTGCTCCTGCGGGCGCGTAAAAACGCCAGAACACTTCTTCTTCTGCTGGAAAGGGAGAAAACTGGGCCGGTGATGACAAGCGATATCATCAAGCCTTAGCATGTCGGGGGTTCTCCTACAGCAGTCAAACAAGAGTTCATCCCTCCTAAACATTTCACGGAGGATTACCAACCGCTCATTCCCCATGTCAATAAGCTACGGAGGCAGATATTTCCTAACGATAAACGATGGAGAACCCTCAACAGGAATTTGTATTTCAGCATGAGAGAAATTCTTCGAGAAGCTCAGAAAGACCCCGAAGTTATTGCGCTAAACTGAGTTCTTTCTACTATATATAGCGAAACAGCGACGTGCTTTACTTTATAATAGTTAATACAAGATGACGTCTTAAGAAAAGAGCTCGGTTTGTTAAAAATTGGTTAGTCAAAGTTTGGAAACAATTGAAAAAGCTACTACACCTTGGCGGCGGGATCTCATAGAACAAGTCGATCCAGGGCAGAATCGGGATTTAATAATAGCAATAAACCGCCTAGTCACAGTGCTT
This sequence comes from Blastomyces percursus, assembly GCA_018296065.1. Classification (NCBI taxonomy): domain Eukaryota; kingdom Fungi; phylum Ascomycota; class Eurotiomycetes; order Onygenales; family Ajellomycetaceae; genus Blastomyces; species Blastomyces percursus. Next base: position 7,600 of record JAFEJD010004111.1, read on the forward strand.
ATTCCCAAAATGAAACAGCATACGGCCGCAATTATGGAATTAAATGCTGAAGCTGAATCATACCGGAAGGAATTAGAGCAGCAGCTTCCCGCGGAGACGTCAAATACGGTCTTGATCTTTGGGGTAACCAGGTGTACACTGGACTGGACACGATGGTAAAATCATTACTTTTGAGCATGGGACTGCCTGTAAGACAAACTCCTTTCAAAATAAGAATATAATTGACCATTAATTAGGGCAATATCGAGAAAAAAGTATGGCGAATTTCAACGAAGCGACATATACCAAATCCCTTATACATCATTCCTATTCGTACCATATCCGGAGAACCTCAAATACACGAAAATGACAACATCACACTTCTGGTACCTGGGAAGTATGTAAAAACAGAAACCAAGCTCGATATTGAACCAGAGTTGGAATGTGTCTTTGCTGGACATAATACATCAAACGAAACATCATGATAAAGTCCCGCGTCGTTAGGCCAACCGAAGATCCACTTCAAGGGGATTGAAAAATGGGATATCAGAATCAAAGTCGTTAGGCGAAACGTCGGAGTTATCAGTGAAGCCAAATTACTTCCGAACTGAACGCCGTCTAGGCCGTTTAATGGATTGAAATCTGGAGTGTGTTGTATGTTTAGTATCGAGTTTGATCCTACTCAAACATTAGTATGAGCGTAAATTATTCTCTTCTTTTATCTAACCTTGTCCAAGCCGTAAGCCAGTATCTCCGTTGGCAGCCGCGTGCTCTGTCGGACAATTAAGGTCTGGAAGCTGGTCATGCTGCACCATAGGATTCGAGGATGCCAACTGTGCTTCCATGTTTCCATTTCCATTATTCCCCGCGTGCGCGAAACCGTTTTGATCTCCATTAGCACCATTTGGGCCTCCAAGCATTGAAGCTGCAATTGTTGGTATTGGCAGGCACTGCGCCCTTGCGGGAGAACGAATATAGGTGGGGTGGATGAGCCGCTCAGTGATAGATTACGTTAATGGTTGCTATGATGTAATTCAATGAGATTTTACTCTGTCTCATTAAGCAGCTTGCCAATTTCTTTGCTTTTCTTGAGCACAGATCGAGCCTGACAGTCACTCACACCCATATCCTCGGTAATCAACTTTGTAAGGACCTCGGGGACTAGCACCTCTTGAATATATGCTGGAACGCCTCCACAGCGCCTGATGAACTTCAGCTTCTCTAAAGGGGCGGCTGTGATATGTGAATCATGTGCACCCGCTATATGATGATCACTGTCCAAGCGTCATTAGCATATATAAGATGCATATGATGATTTTGTTTGGAAATAACCTACATAATGTCCAATCCCTTGGGCCCATCATATCCAGCGCCGTGAAAGTTTGACCCTCGGCTCAGCGACTGTAGATTATCCTCAATCGAAGCCTCAAAGAATGATTTTGTCTTTGCTCTAATGATAGACTGAATCATAGGCGATAATCGAGCTAAACGGTCCTCAACGGTATTCCAGTCAATAATGGGATAGCAGCATTCTCTTCGCTGGTCCTCGGCGGTCATTTTCTTGTGTGTGCGGCAGGTTTCCACTTGAGCTTTGAATGGGATACATTTCCTTTTATTGGTATACTTGTGAAGCAGCCAAGCATCAATTGAAGTAGAGCATATTGGGCATTCAGATTTGTCCGGCTTTTCGAAAAGCTGAGAATCAATGCATTGCTTCTTTGAAGGGAGGGATTGAGATAATACTTCGATGACCTTCAAACTGGATATTTTATCACTACTTGCCTAGAGTATGGGCGTTTTGGAATCAGATGCTGTCTCAAATTCGGCGAGGTTTCGCTTTTTACTCGTTCTGTAGTTGGTCCTGTAGTAACAGTGAACGTCCTAAAGATGAAACCGGAGCTCTTCAACGTTATCGTGAAAAGTGGTGCATAGAGGATCTGGGCATTCGCATGTGGAATTTGTCCTTTCAAGCTCGACAAGATGACTCTCCATCTCTTTAATCCACTCTGATTTATTAGTTAGGTATTGTTTCATCCGTATCTTTGCCGGTAGAGATGAATCCCCCAAGCAAAATAAGCAGAAACCAGCATTAATCGGAACGTTCCGAAATATCAGCAGATCGCATCTCAATGGCAGTAATCCGGGTGTTCAGGTGCTCAAGACAGTGATCTTGCCACTCATTCTCACTCCTGAACCAAGAATCACAGTTCAAGCATAGCTCGGCGAAGCAGGTCACGGATAGTGACGTTTGTCGCCGCTGATGACAGCGGTATAGGTGTAGCCATCTTCGATGCGGAAATAAACTAGTTATAGAAAATTCACGAATTAGTATTAATACCCTCTGAAAAATTATTAAGGTTAAATCGAACCTTTTCTATCTTCACACCACAAATGCAGCGGTCCTCGATTGGCATAAAACTTTTCCTATAGGCGACATGGCCCTTCTGCCTCCATATCGATTCCAGCGCCCGTAGTGCGGCTCGACCTTCTGTGCTGCGCAATTCAACTTTCATCGACAATAAATCCGCGAGGAGATCGCGTTCAGGCATCACTTGTCTTGAATACCGGAAAAATGTTCTCTCGTGTGCATTGAACAAAGGGCGATCCTCTTTCACTCTCTGCAGTCTGAGTGGTTGCTGCTGTCGCTGGGATTTCAGTTCGACATTGTAAAGTCGCCTTATCTCATTATAAATGTTTTTGCATTCACTTTGAATTCGTGGCTTCTCATCTTCACTTACTATTTTCATCTACAGACTAAGAGCTTTACTTCTCTTTTTCAGCTCTTGTATTTCTCGTAGAATCCATGAATAGGGATTTGCCACTTCTTCTTCATGTGTACTCCCTTTAAGAACTTACGCTCATAATACACCACTAGCATCGCTTCATCATCGATGCGTTGTAGGTAAAGCGTAAAGTGCTAAATAAGGACGGGTGTTGGTCAACTGAGCATAAACTGAGTGAGGATCCAGAGTTTAGCTCCCTCTACTGACCTTGTAACAGGCGGCTGCCGCTCTAGCGCTTTCCTTTCGCGATATGGATTCATGGACCTCGCCCGTTCTGGCCGAAGTGAAGCAGTATAAAAGCTTGAAAAGCTAAGTTGCACGCGAGATCGATCGGGACAGTCACCGCGAAACTCAAAATAATCTTTGCACCATAAATGAATCATTGCACCATAAATGAATCATTGCGGCAATAAGATCCGTTGGTGACAATGCATCCACGCTCATTTATTCGGCAGATAATGGAATCATTTCCTTCAACTCCGTTTGAATCCACTGGGCAAGCAAGGGAGGGTCAGTACGAGATTCAAGACATTATTGCTGAGTAGTAAGCTCAAGGGCATTACCTCTTTTATGTTTGTGGTAACACCTTTGGGAACCTCGTAAATGCGCTCTCTCCACCAGGCCGTTTCAAACAATCTTCTGAAATTATCCATTGAACCTACTGTCGGAGTTGGTTCGATCCTTCCTTGTCCTTTACTTGCGATAACTTTCAGAAAGCCTTTATAAGTCCGCAGATCTGGAGGTGAAGTAGCTTTTGGGTGTAGCTTAAGAAATCTTCAGAGAGCCATTAGTTTCTAATATCGTTTTTCAGTTGCTGTATTTAAGCACGAACTGATCAAATAGGGCAAGCGTTCTGTCATAGCTTTTTTGAGTTGCTGGCTTAACACTCTTCTTTTGTTCTGTTTTATCAAAATCATCAAGATCGACAATACATATCAGGTCATCGAGCCTGGTCTCTCGCATTTTGCTGGTAGACGAATCGTAATTGCAAATATATATAAAGAGTTTTGTGATATAGAGAAGGGTGCTAGAGAAGTGGCAGGAAGAAAGGCATTGAGATGTGACAGGCTACGCCTACTGTATAAGGAGTACTT
>JAFEJD010004111.1:11499-37679 GCA_018296065.1 Blastomyces percursus
GTCAATGGGACATAGCTTTTCCATCTTACTGGAGCTGAGTCCTTATATGAAACATGATAAGAACTGAAGAGAACTTCAGTCTCTTTTGTATGAGAGTAAGACCCATTATCTTGAGGGCACCATGGATTATTTCCCGCTTCATCTGTGGTCTGAGCTAGATTCATGCGAGTTCGGATGAATTCAGATGAATTCAGGTGAAGCCCGAGAAGCCAGGTACATATATGAGGCGTATCCCGTGGACTGGATGACTAAGCCGTTGAAAAAACAGCGAGCGGGATTCAACGTGAATGAGTGCAAGACACCTTAGTTATACTGTTGTATGTTTTTTTTTTCTCTTCACCCTAACAGATTGTTGAAGCGTCCTTCTTTTGTTATCGTTTGACGCTGCTTACGTTCGGTGCATTTTGAACATCGGGAGGCCACTGGGAAGGTAAAGGGGTAGAATCTACGCGTTGCCTTCATAATTCTACCGGAGCCTGTGTATACATGACACACCATAAGAGGTATATCAATATATGCTCATGTCGGCTATCCAGCAACTATTAACAGATCCTAGACATGAGAGAGTGAGCTCTCTGCCAGGATGCCAGAGACGACTAACAGGTTCCAAAGCCACATCACTTTCTCCCTCTTTCTAGTTTCGCCTCCTTGTCACACTCTATGTGCGCAATTCACGCATAATCTCGAAACTGTCATCATACTTAGCTTGAGGAGCTTGGAGATCGATTACCCCGAACGAGAGACGGGGAACAGTGGAGGGCATCCATGACTCCAAATCATGGAATGGGTTGATTCCCTTCCCCGCATAGAGTGCTTCCTCTTGGGACGCCGTTTAATTGAAATATATTGCTTAGCTCAAGGATATAGAAGCGGACACCGAGAGGAGGTGCAACAGGGATAGGATGGTATGACCTGGAAGCCATACCTATGCACTGATTTGGCGCGACGTTTTTGGACTGGGCATGGTGTTGACGTTGCTGGAATATGCAACACCACCGTGTGAAGCCCATGTACATGTACTGCACAATCTCGATCGTTAGACTCTGCAAAGCAAAGTGAGGAGAAACCAACCTTGATCCATGCAATAGCGTCGTCGGCTTTTATGGCAGGCTTCTGTTTGCGTGGCCGGCCGCTAGCCCTGTGGGTGGTGTGTAGGTGCAGTAGCAGACGTCCCTCAGAGATCGGCAACAATCACATGCTTGGGCGAATGACGCCCTCGTCTTTCGCATACTAGACGCAGTTAAGCAAAGAAGAAGAAACGTTGTACAGGCGTTCGCAGATCTGTTGCAGCAGTGCAGAGTGTATGTTGGTGGGTTGTGGTTCGGTGTAGAAATACCGAGATGCGGCTGGGCCGATGACTCAGCAGCCACTCGGGCTTGACCTACACCGAGATGCATATGTGCTAGTCCGGCGTCTTTCAGCCGCCTTCAGCTATTTGGGAATATGGGAAAGTTTGTTCTTCACATGGGTTTAGAGGAGTTGGATCCATCAGCAAATAGTGACGGACAAGTGTGTCTATGTCCATGGCTTGACTGAGATGTGCCAATTATCGCCCTTCGCATGCTGACTGACATACATTCTCATGATAGGAAAATTTATCCGCATGCTTCCTTGTTTCGTCACAGACTGTTACTACGTGTAGTTTCATCTGCTATCAAGTGATGCACCATGATTGTTTGGAAAGCTGGTGGCTGTACGGTGGTGAATCATTAGTGTGAAATAATAATATGTAGATCAACCTTTTTCTTCAATGATATCATTTTGGTGATATCCCGTACTCGTTCTTTTTTGTAATTTTTCTTTCATTCTTTTCTTTCATCTTCTTTTCTTCTTACAAGGTTGCCATGGGTTCCTCTCTTCATATAAAAGTCATTGCGGACATTTTCATTGGCTTCTATTAAAATTGTCATGGGAGGTCGGGCACGTTGTACGGCCCTGTGTGTTTCAGAGGCCTAAGAGTTTTTCACCCACCACCCAACACCGTTGCTTTGCCCAGAGGACCCTTTTCTTTTCAATTGTTTCTGTTTCGCAGCAATAAATAGATTTTTTTCGTTCTTCTGTTTTTACTTATCGTCGTCGCCTTGGACTTATTAGAGATATTCAAACACCCATTCCTCGACCTCATATCTATCCAGATCCCGCGTGGTTTACCATTGCGCGACCTCGTATCAAACGGAACTCGGGCATTTCCGACCCAACGAGCCGGCGATAACCCCATACTAAGGGCAAAAGAAAGTCTGCCCAATTCACATGGCCTCCCGTTTCGCATCGCGGGCGGCGCTTAGGCCACTAGCCTATGCTTCTGTATTCGCTGCCACGGGAGGTATTGCAATCTACACAGTTACATCGTATACGAGCGACCTAGGCCAGTCCAGAACCCAAACCAGATCGCTTTTGTCAAGTGATATATTACCGAGATTCCCCCAAATAAAGCCAAGACATGAACAGATCTTCGACCTTAGGCGAAGTGCGAATGACAAACTCCACCTGATTCAACGAACAGAGCCAAATACACACCATGGAGGAGAAGAAAGGAAGGAAGACGAGGGTATATACGACCTCCTCATAATTGGAGCAGGCGCTACAGGGGCAGGAATTGCCCTAGATGCCGCAACGCGCGGGTTGAGAGTAGCCCTTGTCGAGCGAGATGACTTCAGCAGCGGGACGAGCAGCAAAAGCACGAAACTCGTACATGGTGGGGTTCGATATCTCGAAAAGGCCATTTTGAACCTGGATTACAATCAATACAAGCTGGTGAAGGAGGCGCTGCACGAGCGGAAATATTTCCTCGATATCGTCCCACATCTCTCGACTTGGTTGCCCACTCTGCTGCCGATTCGCACATGGTGGCAGGCTCCGTATCTTTGGGCTGGGACGAAGATGTATGACCTGCTTGCTGGCCACCAAGGGTCGCCAGAAGGGTCATATTTTATGACGAAGAATAGAGCCATGGGTGCCTTTCCAACGCTTAATGCAGATGGGATGGTAGCGGCGCTATGTTATTATGATGGCCAGCATAATGATGCGAGAATGAACGTTTCGCTGGCTATGACCGCTGCCTTGTATGGTGCTACCGTGGTTAACCACATGGAGGTCACTGGGTTGGAGAAGGATGCCAGTGGAATGCTTTGCGGGGCGCAGGTTCGAGATACGCTTTGTGATAATGATGATGAAAACCGGGTATTTACCGTGCGTGCAAAGGGGGTAATTAATGCAACTGGGCCATTTTCAGATGCCGTTCAACAAATGGATGAGCCGACGAAGAGGAACATAGTGGCACCTAGTAGTGGTGTCCATATTGTCCTACCCGGATGGCTTGGACCTCAGAAATTCGGGTTAATAGACCCCTCGTCGGACGGGCGGGTGATTTTCCTCTTGCCATGGGGAGGAAATCTGATCGCTGGGACCACGGATAGCCCCTGCGAAGTAGAAGAATCGCCCATCCCCAGGAGTAAGGATATCGATTGGATATTGAACGAGATTAGAGAGCAGCTCACACCGGAGATTGACCTTCGCCGTTCTGATGTATTGTCTGCGTGGTCGGGTATACGGCCTTTGATCTTGGATCCAAACTCGAAGAATACTGAATCTCTGGTGCGAAGTCACCTGGTCACAGTCTCAAAATCGGGCCTGCTCACCTGTGCTGGTGGAAAATGGACCACGTATCGTGAAATGGCGGAGGATGCTGTCGATAAGGCTATCGTGGAATTCCAGCTGAAGCCACAGGGACACCGGCAGCATCCTAATATCAGTGGCACTGGTGCTGACGAGATCGCACCACTACTTGACGGATCCTGCCAAACGCATGCTCTGCCAATTATCGGAGCCCACGGATATCACAAAACATTATATATCGATCTTATAAAAAGATTCAATCTCGACGCAGAAGTCGCGCTGCATCTTGCACACGCATACGGCGACCGCGCCTGGGAAGTTGCCTCCATATCCGCATCTTCTGCCTCGTCCTCGACCCCAAGCAACACTACCACCACCACACTTTTACCCACCTCTCACGAACGCCTTTCACCTTCCTACCCCTACCTCAAAGCTGAAATGAAGTACGCAATCAAGAACGAATACGCCATGACCGCCGCAGACTTTCTTGCACGGCGTACCCGTCTAGCCTTTTTGGACACCAATGCAGCTCTGCAAGCCCTGCCAGGTGTAATAGACCTCATGGGCGATGAGCTGAAATGGAGCCGCGCAAGGCGAGAGAGCGAGTGGACTGAAACGGTCCACTTTCTCGCAACTATGGGCTTACCGGCATATATGATGAGTGTCACGAGAGAGCAGGTTATGGCCGGGAAAGTAGCGGAGAAGATAGGGGAGGATTCTGTGGTGGGCGAGTGGGCGAAGCGTGAGTAGGACAGAAAATCATTCTTCTGTGGCGATAGGTTTGAACGCCTTCTTTGTCTCTTCGGTTGCTGATGATTAGTGTGCATTGGGCAGAACCGCAAAAACCATCCCCGGCAACTGATGACTCGATCAAGGTTAGCCTGAGCCAATAAGTTAAAAAAAGGCAAAAGAAAAAAAGAGAAGCAAAAGAAAGACCAAATAAGTAGAAGAGAGAAACAAGGATATGGCCGATTATAGATTTCATCTCCTCTAGACAGGCCATGATCTTTGATATTTGAAATATTCATCATGGGTGGTGTGCATAGCGTTTTTGGGTTTAAGCCACATTTCTATTAGCGAATAATACAGAGGGAAGGGGAAGGAACGAAATAAATCAATAATACAATGGATTTCTTCATCAGAATAGAGAGGCTTCAATCCGGAAGACTCTATGTGGTGAGACAATATATGTTATTATTCTTCTTTGGCATGGAAGGGTATATTCCGTGGGGAATCTTAAGAAGCACGACGGGAAATATGACTCCTGGATTGAATATGATCGTGATATAGGAAAAGGGAAAAGGAAAAGGAAAAGAGAAAAGAAAAGAAACATAACATACCAGTGGGTTACGCGACGAAAGCAAGACAAAAACAAAATTAACGATAATATTCACCGTCCACCCCCAATATATGTACTACACACCAAAAATAACTCCGAGAAGCAATACTCACTGCTCTTTTGCGCAGGAGGGCTTCAGCACATCAAAAAAATGACACCTAAAATGCCAAAGGGAACCTAGGTCCGAAAAACACAATAGTCGTAGCGCGATAACGAAACAAGAAAAAAAGAAGGGATCGGAGTACAAATTTTTACTATCCAGTCATTTCGACGTCCCTTTTCTCATCGGAGGAGCCCCCGCGTTCATCATTTTCGCGAACAGAAGCATCCTGCTCTGAAACATCAACAGCACTCTTCCCACTAGCCTCTATCGTCGGGGAGAAGCGATTGTGATTGCGAGCAGTCGCGGTTTTGCTAGGGTTATCTAAACTGGCTTCTAGACTCCCAAGCAAATCGACCTCACCGTTCTCGAACCGGACGGTGGCGCTGTGTGGCTCAGGAGGCGTTGATGTTGTTGATGGATATTCTTGTGGGTGGAAAGGTTGACTAGCGGTATCAGGATTAACGCCGTCAATTGGGCTATTAGACTTTTCTTGTAGGGTTGAGTTGTCATTTTGATTGTCTACGGGTGCTTTTACCTCGTTATTTGCGGATTCAGAATGCTGGGGTTGTGTGTTACTGAAGGAGATGTCTTTGGTTGGTTCAGAGACATCGGCAACTGGTTGGACGGGGAATGAAGAAGGCATGTCTATGGGAACCGGGGGCATCGCGGCTTGCGGTTGTGATTGGGGGGGTGGAGGGATCTCCTCGTCTGGGAGTTCTGTTGGACGAATTGTGGTGGTAGAGGTTGTAGGTGGGAGACCTGGTGAGTTGGACTTGTCTCTTGGTAGAATTGCGGCATCTTTGTGTTGCTCCTGTTTCGCGAGTGAAGATTGTTCGTGTATATCTAGATTAGATTCCTCTTTCTCAGCAACTGTTTGCGCATTTCCTGCGTCTTCCTGATCAGATTTAATGAGAGTTCCAGGAGACTTTGATTCGGCCGCCGACCCTTCTCCCTCGTCACTTTCTTCGCCCTCATTTTCTTCGTCCTCATCCTCATCCTCATCCTGTAATCCTGGCGTAGCAGTGGAGCTGCCATCTTGCGCTGTACCCGACATCGTCATGTCCCCACTAGTTTCGGTGCCGCCGGGAGTGGTCGCCGCCATTTCTCCTTCGCCAGGCGCGAACATCACCTTCTTCCGACTACCTTTTCCAATACCTTTTGCTTTCCTTTTGAGAGGGGGATGTTCCTTCATTGGCGCAACCATGGTTGAATGAGTCTCAGCGAAACCCACCCCTTGGGTATCTACCATCCCAACACCTTCAACAATCGTTCCTGGAGCTGGCGACGCACCAACAATAGTCGCATCGCTATTTTCAGGAACAGCTTCAGTATTTTCTGTAATTTCCCCTTCTACTTTATGACCTTCAGGCACCCAAGCTTCATATATCGAAACATTTCCCGTCGTAGGATCGACCTTCTTGAATTTGGTTTTCCTCATTGGCACCTTAGGTTCGGGCTGAACTTCTGCCGTGCCATTTATTGCGGTTGATCCATACAATGACGACAATCCAGCCCTTCTCTTCGCGAGAAATTCTGCTTCAGGGGGTTCAATATATCGCGGTACCAATGTCCACTTTCCAGCGGTAAACGTGCGTTCAAACGGAGGGGCCGAAACAGGTTCATCAGCGTCTTTGATCTCCTTATCGTCGTCCTCGACCTCAGTAGGCGCGGGTCGAATATACTTGCATCCGGCTCTAGCAGCGCGTAGTAATGCTCGACTCATTGGGGTTAAAAGGTGGCTGTCTCTGGGCATAGGTAATTCGGGCAGCGCCTGCGATCCTCCTATCCTCGTATCTGGTTGTTCAACCTTAGGATTCTGGTAAACCACCACTGGCTGTCGGACCCAGCGCCGGACCGGAAAACCTTCAAAGACATCGTGATCAGCCTGCCCCGTTCTCGTCCTGTTGGGGCCGTTTTCTGTAAGTGCTTGCGACCGACGAGAAGATCGGAACTGTGAGGAACATTTGTTAGTAGGATTATATGCAAAAGTGAGCTATGTGTTGAACATAACAGGTTAGGTAGATAAGCCAGCTTTCATCCACGCATTAACTACATCAACACGCTAAGTTGCTCTCAGGTATGACCGCTAGAAGACTCATGATGTGATATTTATCTAACACGTTATTGAGGAGGAATTAAATTGGAGACATCGTACCGGAGCCATCGATCAATAGTAGAGGTTGGCACGGCCAAACTCTACCGTAGGGATTAAAAATGTGCGTACGTCGAGGGTCGGAGTGATTATACGATTGTTCCTTCTGTCTAGGGTCAATCGATTGCCTCGCTGTTGTTATTCGTCCTAATCAGCCAGGACGCGCCAAAAAACCTTTGGACATCGTATCACGTGATTACAACGATGGAAACATTTCAATTGTGGCAAATAGGGGCTGTGGAATGAAGACGATACGAAGACATTGCTCAGGTATATGAACGGGTGTGGTATTTGATGCGTATAAACAGTTACTATGTAATTTTGTTCAGTTGAGATTAATCTGCTGAAAAGCACTGTCGGTATCACGAATATCAGAGCTGGGATGGCCGCCAAAAGGTCGAAATCGCCCATGAGCAAAAACCATGAAAAAGATGAAAAAAGTTTAAAAAAAAATAGTTCTCTATATATACACAGGGTCAGTTCGACTCCGCTGGTAGTGGAAATCTTAACTCTCCATTCTACCGTTTAATAATCCCGAAGTTAAGAAGTCCCAAACCCAAGTTCGCGCTCAATCCCAACTGGACAGTGACCACTTAGTATCAGAACCTGGTCACGTTAGGAAGGGCCTATATGCTTACCCTGTATCCTTCTGTCGCACGATGCCGCCCGCATTCCCGATTTCCTTCCCCTACAAAGTGGAAGATTTAGCAAATGCTCGGTCCTCTTTCTATTCAAGGCCTGGGATATAGGATTGGAGTAAACGTACCGTAGGTTCACCCTCGACAACCAGTTTATCCAGTTGATAGAATTGGCTTATGATGGTTTGTCTCTGTGGCGGCAGACAGAGTTGTTAGCACAGTTTGGTGAATTTATGGAGCAATCAATGTTCCGGTAGGGTTGGGAATAGGAAACGCAGCGGGGGAGAGGCAACCTTCATCATGCGCAAATCCTGTAGTCCTTTTTGCATCAATTCCTGTATTTTCCGTTCTTCTGTTACATGCTGGTGTTCCCGAAATGCATCTATCGTTCTTCTCCGCGCATATTCTCGGAAATTATATGCGGCGAATTGACGTGATTGACGGAGGAGCGATCGAAACTAGTGATATGTAAAGGTTAGCACAAACTTTGGCAATATATGAGGAAGTTAATCCGGAATTTGTCATAGAATCCGGGGAGAAAAAATGATATGGTCATGCAACACGAGACAAAGGAAAACTGAGTACCGTACCAATGAACGAGCCTGGTAGGCGGAGTTCGCCTGAGTGACAACGGACATAATAGCAGGAGTTATAGACAGATGTTATCTCAGCAATTCCTCTGTCCCTTTTTCTCTCGCTTCGGACACTGAATAATATTTCCTCTCAAATGCCTAGCCGAACGCGGAATATTGGGCGTGCGGGAGTCTACCGGTGCGTGTCTTCCGGTTGATTTCTGGTCGGAAGAAAGTCGCTGAAGCCTTAGAATGCTATATTTCTACGGGATATCGGTAGGAGCAACAGTTAACAACGATGGCGCATGAGGATATGAATATAGCTCAGACTGATATCCGCGGGATTTGAGAGTGGAGATGCGTTTTGAGTCTTCCACCTGGCGTGGCTTTAGTGTAAGGCCGATTAATAACGATGCGGCAACAAGGTAGAAGAGATAAATGCAACTAAAAGTGGAATCAAGTGAAGCCTGTAGAGTAGCAAAGCAGAGTTGTCTGTCCCCTCTTAAACAGTGACCGCGGATGCTTGGGGTGACCTCAAAAAATGCTCCAGATGACGCTAGCCCAAACCATTCTTTTGGGTTTTATTTACCCGAACGTTAACCCCGACGCCCGCTTTTCTCGGAGCTAGCAACATGACCAAACTTTTCCACACTGTTGACGATACTCTTATAGTTATCAAGCACATCTTATACCTGTGCCCGCTCACTTCGGTGTTATACTATTCCATAGTCAAGAAAATGATGAGACAACTACCCACGCCACCCGCCAGTCCAGCGGTAGGAGCGGGTTCAGCCAACCTGCCTTCAACAACAGGTAAATCAAGCGCGGAGCTTTCACGAGAGCTAGATAGAGTTTTGGGACACTATCTTGTTTTGTTGGATCAGCAACAGCGGCTGCAGGAGGAGATTGGTCGAGAGTTTTCTTCTGTATGGTTTCTCGCCATCTCTGCGAAGTCTATACTCATTTTTACCTCCGCAAATAGGAAACCAAAATGCTAACAAATTAATCGTTCGCTAGGGCTTTTTCTCACTTGCGCGCGCGAATAACTCTTGTCCACCAGGCCGTCGGTATGGCGAAGACTACTACGATGAGAGGATGAAGTCAATAAAGAAGCTGTATGCCTTTCCAGTGCAACTATCTATCTTATCCTACGGGCGTCATTTGGTTCGAAAACATGATTATAGGCCCGGACAGCAAGCACAGGCTAACCCGAACTTATTCCGCTGATAGATCAATTATCCCTGCTTCAAAGCTGGGTGATCAAGACAAACCTACCATGTTAATTTCGAACCAAAGGAGAAATACTCCGTCATTCACCATCGAAAATGTTTCGCTCTCGTCTTTTACCTTGAAAGAACCGAAGAAGGACACTGAAAACAAGAACGACGAGGCCTGTCCCAACTCACCTTCACCGTCCCGAAGCTCCGACCCAAATGAGCCAGATCGTTGCACGGGGTCCGAAAAGTCGAGTACTAACCGGCAATCCTTCAACCCACTTAACTGGTTTGGAATACTAGTCCCCCCAGCCTTACGAAACGCTCAGCAATCGTTTTGTACAGCTCTTGAAGGCCCAATCACTACATTGGCTGGTGTGATTACTGAGATGCACGAGGTTGAGAGAGAAGTAGAGGCTTTGAGAGGAATGCTGGCCCTTGCGACAATCGACGACGATGGAAGCGAATGTGGGAAACAATAGCGGTAAAGCCAAGGCACGTTTTGCTAAAAAATCACCTCTATATCTACATAACACTCTGGCGACATCTTTATATCTCAACTATATGGGGTTCATTGAATGCAATGTTGGCATGGAGGTATAATTGATGCTGTGGTCGGCTTCAGAAGTCTGGGATTGTACCGTGATATGTTGAAAAGCTGATGCTTAAACTTATTTTGGCCGAAATACAGGACTTTTTTTTGTGCTCAGAGAGCAAGCGGCTAAACCTTGCGAATTCCGAACATTTTCGAAATAGACACTTTCTTCACAGAACAAAGACAGTAGATAATTTAATAAACTTAGGTTTGTTAGACTAATATCATAGCATCTATCAGATCTAAGATTAGGACTATTTAGGAAGCGAGTAAGCTCCCATTTTGGCGAACAACTCCATTCCGAAAGCATGCAATGGTATAGATATAGAATGAAGGACAATATGAATTGTTCGAAAATCGTCTAATCTGTTCTAGAATTGTTACCATTATCTTAAAGTACTTGGGCAAGGTAACAACTTGAACGTTTCAGTAAAGAACAGCGGATCACAAGTTTTGCTCTATCCCGCACCATTTCTCAGGCAACCTGACAGACAGATCTACTTCAGCCATGTCAGCTCCGTATCTATTGTAAATCCATCTCAATTCCTAGTGATCTGAGATACATACTCCAACGCATGTCCATGAGACCTGGGGCCTCATCGATGGCTTATTGCGTGCTAGCTCTTCATTGTTTTCTCCTTTCACCCAGTTAGGATACCAAATGAGGTACGCCTGATGCTTCTCAGTGGTGTCTTCAGTGATACGCGAGAGTTTCTTGTACATAATGAATCTGGTGAAAATAGGTTTGTGTACAGCATCACTATACTACACGATCGGGAATACCACGCTGTACGGGCCACCATTTAACAAACATGGTGCCGCGGTAGGTTCCGTGAACTCATTTTTGATACTGCGCTTAAGATTTCGGAGTCGGAAGTACCGATTTATGTTTCCATATCCGCGCAGAGAAGCAAGATATCTCTGTTGATGCGCGGTGGTAGCTCGTCAGGGGATGGTGAATAGAGATATGGTACGGCTGCAGCGTGGCTGGCCGTGTCTGACACCTTGCCGTTACATATGTAAGGTGATTCCAACGCGGATGTGCGCGGTGGGGAGTATTGTCGCAAAGGATAGACGGGAGATGTTGGGCACAAAAACATGCGAAATAATGCGGAACCTTTGGATCCTGCAAAGCGAGCGCAGAGCAGTGATGGGAGGAAGTTTATTCGAGTAGTAAGAGACGGCCAGATCAGGAGTTATATATATATATATAGAGAGAGAGAGAGAGAGAGAGTCCTGCGTCACTGGAGTAATCTATATCCCGTTGTCATGCACAACTTAAACAGCATGAACAATGGAATGGCTCCATGCGCCACAGGATTGATACTTACACCGAAGACACCGCAGGCCATCCATATCTAGCCAAGAGCCATGATTATTCTTAAAAAAATAATGGAAACACGGTCAGTAGGTAGACAAACGCTAGGAGATCTCAATAAGAAAACCTCAGTGTCTTGAACCTTTCAACTAGCCGCTAGCCAGGCTGATCCGTAATCTCTCTGATAAACCAATTATTTTGTATGTTCGTCTGTGTAAACACATCCTCTTTTAACAGAAGTAAATAAACTTACGCTGCGTATTGCTATTGGCTAGGCTAAACATTCAATCCTTGAGCGTAGCCACTTGAGGTCTTGGGACATTCCTAAGCCGATTTCGCTGGGTATGGTGAGGATGTAGCGGGTCAACAGACTCAATGCTGAATCGTTCGAAAATGTCGCGGTTTTCTGGTTTCAAGTGCTGCAGCGTAATAACCCTCATCATGATGCAATATCTTTATCTGTTCTTAGGTAGGGCCACGTTCATGAGAGCTTCGCAGCAGAATATATCCAAGTCGAAGCATATCTCAGATTCTACTGCCTAGATTTTCATTAGTCAAGAATAACGAACTACGCTGGTTCTCAGAAAAATCTAGTACATGAATACTACGCTGCATAGTCCATTATCAGGGGTACGATGGCTCGTCTCCAGAAGCCAGTTTGCACCTGGATGAGGGTAACTGTATCGCTGTCTCTCGAAACCGTTGAGACTGGATAGTCTGTCACTGTGTTCAAGCTCGGATAGTGGTACGAAATGTTCAAATATCAGGCGCTTCTTCCTTTTGATGCTCCCCAATCTTCGCTGATAACGCGTGTACTGTACGGGGTCGATGATATGTTGTGAGAGAAGATTGGCGAACATCTAGATATACATTGCGCGAGGGTGATTGGAGTGAGGGAGTGAGATTAGACTATTATTTTTACCTCCTGCACTCTAAAACTCTAATCTCCGGCTCCCGAGTCCCCGGAGCCTAATCTAAAAATGGAATAGGGTGTTTATTTTTGGGTGCCGATTCCCGGCCCGAGATCACAAAGAATTTCCATGGTTTTTAAAACCAGATATTCCCCTGATCCATGCCCCATACGGAAGGTCAACATCGCTAGAGACAGTTCCGTTAATCGTACGGCTTGTTTAAGCAGGAATAAGGTAACATAAATATTCATTAAAGAAATGGTACCTTATTTTGAAATGCCCAAGACTGTCCACAATTTGCGCGCCAATACAACCATCATGGATAGGATGGTATTGAGGTGATGTCCATTGCATTGAGTGGATCGATTGACCTGGAAACTAGATACGAAACTTGGGTACAACACATATACGGAAAGCCAACCACATTGAGAAAAGTTAAGGTCAGCTTTTGGTGAATAGCCCATGCGTAGACGACTGGCTCAAAGGCTGTAGTCCTTTTCCAACAAAAATCTAACAGTAAGCTTGAGATCAACGGCGTCTTCACTGCATTGGTTATTCGACCTATATATATGCTGCATGCGCCGAAATCCCCGCCCCTGATATTTTTTCCTTTTTTGGTTTTCGAGCTATCAGCCGTCCTGTCGGTTCTTTGCGGGGTTGTAAAGCAGATACCGTTCGTGAAACTTGAATACATGGGAGCAGGATAACTAGCAATGAAATCGGCTGTCATTGTGGTTTTTCAATGATATGTCTGTCCTTCCTGGTTGAAGAATAAAGTAGTTAAAGTTGACGTTGACATTGACTATGACGTAGGCACGATGGGGTTGGTGGATATTAGAGAATGAACACCACAAGCATAATTAAAGAGAACAATTTAAGAGAAATATAACGGAGGGAAGAAGAAGAAAGGATTTGCATTTGTAAATGATGCATGTCTAGGGCTGAGGAAAGGGGCTTTTGGAATATAGCAAAGCGCTTTAAATAGGGGTATGTGATACTTTTAATTTGCAAGTCACGAATTTGTGTTTTGAAGTGGGAGCCCCAGCTCTTTTTATGTCTGGACAGGGTGAGGTGTGACTCTTGGAATTTCAAGCCTATTAACCGTGGCTGGTTCCGCTTGGCTCATCCGGAGAGCACATATCTTGAATGCCCACGCGTGGGAAACTATAGTCATCCTCACTCATCCTTGGTGACTTTGAACCGACCCCTTTTTTTTCCCTTCGGGTTGTGTATCCTGTAGTAAATCTTCATCGTAGTAGCTGGGACATCTTGGTCTTTTCGGGCCTTTACCTTTGCGGAACGGCGTCACATGAGGACTCAAATCCCTTAGTCCTGGCGCTTCCACTCGCTCTTGATAGCTTGTTCTTAGAGTATGCTGTTCTGAATAGTCGTGGATTTCATCATCTGAAATCTCGAATGGCTGTGTAGGACCATACACCGGAGGCGATCGCTGGGGCAGCGAGCTCGAAGATGATCTGTTTTTTTTCCGCCGTGGTGGAAGCATAAAGTGGCTCCACGGGAGGGTGGGCGAGATCTGTCCGCGTCTCTCAGACCTTGGAGAAGTGTACCACTTGTGAGGTTTGCGTACCAGAACAGGAGTTGAAGGATTGAATTTAGATCTGCGCGCCTGAGCGGAAGCGGAGGGGGAAGCCTCTATTGATAACGCAATGTCGGAACTTTTACACGGTAGGGAAGGATGTTGGTTCGGAAACCTGGCCCCACGGTTAGATGGTGAAGGTGACATGTTTTCCTTATCGCTTCCGAGGGGAGAAGTGTAGTGATGGCCAGTGGCCAATTGGTATTCCGGAAAATCGTAGCCAAGAATGGTTTCTTCCTTTTTCTCCTTGCTGATGGATGGAGAATCGTCATATTCGTGCATGTTACTTGAAGGTTCATCGTATAACCCATCAAGCCAGGATTGGACATCAGAGACGGAAGTGTCTTGGAAACGTTGCGCAAGTTTTGCTTCGTCCAGACTCATTTGAGGGCTTTTTGTCGGATAGGGAGGCAGAGGTGCTCTTTTCGGCTTACTTCGGTTTAGATATTGCGAATTGGATAACCCTGGAGTGATTCTCCGGTTAGGAAATGACGGAGAATGGAATCCGCTGCTGATCGGCTCATCCGCGATAGGTACCGTTGTCCATCGCGTTCCATTTGGAGACACTACTGGGTGTAGCAGCAACGGCGAAGGTAGTTGGTCAGTAAACGCAAAATGAACGTCTTCCGACGGGCTCCCCGAGAGTTTGCTGGTATCGGTACAGTGAATATCCGGCTTCTGCCAGCTTGGAGAGTTTGCTCTGGGTAAAGACGGGGCCCCTAACACACGTCCAATTGAATGCAGAGACGCGCTGGCATTCTGGAAGATTTTCCTCATGTGAACTGAGTGGCTAGGAGACGGAACTGATCTTGCTAATTGTGCGCCGGACTCCCTCTTCTGACCTGTATTTGGTGGAGTTTTCCCCCATGCTTGGGGAATGGATCCGTTATTCCCCTCTGGTTGATTTTCATTATGGTGATCACGATGCGCTGGGTTATACGTAAGTTAGGATCACCTTGTGTATGTACCTTCAGCAATATAAACCTGGAAATGGGATGAGTAAAAGAACTTACCGTCCATTAACTCCGGATGAAAATCCATTCAAATTGGCTTTCAACAGATCAGTCGAATGCTATGCTACCTACTAACTAGCTAAATGTAGATCAAATAACCCGAATAAGAGAGCTAATTCGCAGGGCAGCTAGTAGCGTAGAGAGTGGATTTACATAGACTTTCGTTTGATTAATGAACTTTTGACGGCATCAATATTTATTTACTATCTTGTAAACAATCAATGGATTTATTAAGGTTGGGAAGGGGCAAACACCTAGGAATTCCAGCCGGGATTCTGGCAGCTGCGATTGAACAACATATCGGCCATGTCAGTCCACTTCGAAGCCCACACATACAGAAGGCGCCTGGATCAACTTTGATAAGTCAATAAATATGAACTAGAAGCTGAAGCATGTCATCATTCTGGTAATGCCCTTGGTGTAGGGTCGATACTCCGATCATGCTGGTTGATATGAAGAAGCTTGTCAGCCAGAGATGGGCGTTCTATGCTGATTGCTTCCGTGAGTGATCCAAAATACAATTAACATCCTTCTGTGGGTAGCAGAACCCCTGGTCAGCTGGTTTCTGAAGGCATCTCTGATTAATAGTCCCATCATAGGATCCTTGAATCGAGTGTGGCTGACAGTTAACTTATAGGGGAAGGAAGACAAACGCAAGTTTGGCCACGGTTCCATGAAACCTAGAAAAGCCGGTTTAATGATTTAATGCTTCGCAAGCTAGCTTCATCTTGTCGAGTAAACCAGTGACGGACAATGGCTGGATATCCACAGAATATCCTCATCCATTGAAGCAGTCGAGTTCAGATGGTGACACATACATATACTCTTCACATTGGCGGGCTACCCGGAATAAGAGGAGCGTTTCGAATAAAATTTCCAAATTGATCCCTGAGGATTCTGCGCATTCTGAGGGATGAATTGAGGTAGGTTGACGACGGTGACAATCATGTTATAACATAGAAAATTGCCATTTCTCTCTTTCTCGAGCCGCCAACCATCTCGTGAACGAAGCGTGGATGTTTTGAAACAGCGCGAGAGTCCATCCTGAAACCGAGTGTCTCACGCTAGCAACTCAGCAACTCACATGGAGATTGTTAATTGCAGGGGAGCCGGTCCCAGCACCGAAGCCCGGGGTCCCATAGTACCAACGCTCGCTTCCTGAGCTAGATAGGCCATCGTTTTTAGGCCAAAAAATAGAGTTTGGTCGAATTACTGCGTACACGCTGCGCTTCCTTCTGTCGACATTAATTAACCTTGGTAGTCCGGATAGGCAGCGAAATGCTTGCGACGGCAATTTCGGATGATATGCTTTTGTTCGAAGCATTTTTCGAGGTCGTTTTCTCTACATTAATTTCATGTACCGGGATCAACCAGGCGCGAACCGCCCTGGAAGCGCTCATCCAACCTCCGATATGGATTGCAAAGCTATGAGGCTACACTTACATGAGATAAAGACTATAAATGTTGACTCATTGGTTCCCAGCCCTAGATGAGTAGGTAAAGATATCGCCAGCAAACAACACACTTTTTTTTCGATATCTTGTTAACTACTCCAAAATATTACAAAGGTTAGTGTTGGAAAATGGAATTTGATTCGTGGCAATTGTGATTGTCGGTGAGTCCTCCACTATTGATGCCCATGAGTTATATCTCATCAATTGTTCGAATAAGAATGTGCAGAAGAGAGGAAAAACCATGCGTTGGGTTGCCGAATGCGGCTGGGTATTTTGCGCTTCACCAACGCTGGACTGAACCGAATAATAACGGACTTGCAAGGGGAGCCCCGTTTACCACCAATAACGACCTCTAAATAC
The DNA here is from genome assembly GCA_018296065.1 of Blastomyces percursus. NCBI lineage: Eukaryota > Fungi > Ascomycota > Eurotiomycetes > Onygenales > Ajellomycetaceae > Blastomyces > Blastomyces percursus. The sequence continues at coordinate 28,381 of JAFEJD010004111.1, forward strand.
CCTGCTGTGTGGATCCTCTCCCGATACGAGCAGTCGGGAGCCTGAGCCATTGTTTCGAATTTCTCAAGTCCCGTCTCGCGAGCGAATCGAGAAAAGTTCAGCTAGCTCGCGATGGTTGAGGTCGGGAGGGATACAGCCCAGCGTCCCTTTCATTTTACCGAAGATTCTTTCGTTCTTCCCTTCATTGACTCCTTCTTTTGTCAGTGCGGTTCAGTCGTTCTGCAAATTGGTCTTTTTTTTTTTTTTTTTTGGTCGTGGAAGGGACGACGTTCGTTCCTTTGATACATTCTTTTCTCTATTTTATTTTTATTTTCACTTCTGGCTTTTTGGTCTGCCTTTCTTGCTGAGCTATAAACTCTGCAGTCACTCGTTTGGTTAGGCATCCTAGACGTTTACTCTCAACAGCTATAGTTGAGAAAACAATAGGGCAGCTTGCTGCTGTTGGATCTGAGGCAGGAGTCCTCGTTATAGGCGGAAAGTGTTTGATATTTTAGGCCTCGAGCCTGTCAAGAAAACCATTTCTTCGACAAAAGCGCGGTTCTGAAACACCGCGAGTTTGGCATTGACGGAGAGGTCGATCGATTAATATCCTCTATCCAAGAAGTGACAATTATTTGCGGTTTATGTACGACCGTTCCAGGACACCTCAGTACGTCCTCCTTGCTTCCGTGTAATTTATTGCCAGGCGTAAAAAGGGCAGATGCAGTCAGTAGTGGATGTGATATTTAGAACATTCGCACATGAGTACTTTACGTTGCAGGGGCGTGTTAGCCTTGCTTTACGTTCTCAAGGTGCCCGAGAGGACCCTCAGAGTCGATCATATCTGAGCTGGGAATTACGAAGCTAACCAGTGATATAGGCGTCGAATACCCTCTGTCAACTAGATCTTACATAAGGTTGCTTGAAGTCCTCCTTTGAATTTTTGCGCTGGTTCTACACACCTGCTGGCTAGGCAATCGAACTATCTTTTTTTTTATTCTTCAGTGACTGTCTTATCACACCACAGTCCTTTTGCGCCTCTTGTTTATGCTGGCCTTGCACCTCGAAATAGTGAATTCTGGGATACGACCTGCAAACCGATATCACCTTGCCCACGTGTCTTGGACCTTACTTTTTTTGTCCTTCGTTTTTGGCTGAATTTCCCAGAGAATTTGACCCGGGCCCTCAAAAATATCAGTGACATTGCCGCTTTCGCGGGTATATATTCCCCTCAATACAGGCCCGAGAATCGATGTGCAACCCGCTCCAGATATTCTCACGAGATCTCGGTGTGCTCTATAAATCTTTCGACATATTTCGAGATTAAACGACTTCTCGGTAACGCAAGAGATAGTAATATACCTGGCCGCTTATGAGTGACACTCGTAGGGGGAAAAGTGGCGAGAGTGGAAGGAGAGATGGCGGCTCGGTTCGTCGGGCGAGGGAGAGAATGGAGGCTGGAGAGCGGGGGATCCTTCCAATGGAGGATACCGACCTGGCCAGATCGCCAAAAGCGACATCTCAGGGTCCTCCGTCTATTCGACGTGTACCGCCGGCGCCGGCTGCGTTCAAAGCCCTCGACAATTCGAGCAAAGCCGCTATGATCTCAAAACCTTCGCCAGCCCCGCAATGGCCACTTCGTGATGAAAATGCTAGGTCGACGAATGATGAAAGCGCTTCAGAAGAAATCGTTAATTTCTCAAAACGTCCAGCTCCTCAACGGCCTGCTCGCCCCGATAATATTCCATCGTTTCTAGATTCTTCAAAGGTCCGTGATTATACCCCTAGCATCCCGTATCGCCAGGGACAACATTCATCGTCTTTTCAGCGACTGCAAAACGGGCAGTCAATGGCCCAAAACCAAGAACAAATTACGAAGTCTGCTGATAAGGCGTCCGGATCAGCTGACTGGGGATCACCCAATGGCCCCCTCCCAAGCGTCAAAATCACCCAGCCTACTCCCGCTGCGCCTCTGCCTCCGCCTAGAGGGAACCCTAATTACCATCCTCCCCCTTCAACACGTCGAGCAGGCTCCTCATATTACTCGAGTACTGCTTTCGTCTCACCTATCCCTGAAGAATCTCCCGAGACAACGCCGAGAAAAGGAGACTCTTACGCGTCGAGTAAAGTCATACCATCTAGTTGGGGCACTGCGCCTCCTGACTCCAATATTCCTAGGTGGTCGGATGAAGATTTCTTATTACATGATGACGATAAGCCCACTGAGACCCTTGTCAGGCAAGCTAGCCTAGGCAAGAGAGGCAAAGCGTCGCTTCGTACAATAAATAAAACGCAAAGCGATCATTCTGTTGACAGCAATCAGCCTACCAATCTGGCAACTGACAAAATTGCAAATGAAAATGTGGTGACTGCGCCGATTGGTATGGCTGTATCTGCAAATTCAAAAGTGATGAAACCTGCCTATGAAGGGAGGAATATTCTAGCTCAGCCAGAACCACGACCCTCGGATGATTATGCATCGTCTTCAGACGATGACTATGAAAAGCCCCCAATCCCTATCATGCAATTTGAGTCCCAGCCTTCAAAGCCGACTTTGAAGATGGAAGGCCATAGCTCCAACGTTTTGCCTAGGGATAACGAAAAGAGACGACCACCTCAAATTGACATTGACGCCGTTCGACGGGCAGAAGCCAGAGGAAGCCTAACGAGCCTACCTGAGTTAATCCGTCGTGCTACGAAACTAGCATCAAACCTTGACCGAGGGAAGACAGCGAGCAGGCTAGGAATATCAGATTTCTTAAATGCGAGTGATGATCACAGGCGCCGGAATTCCGGTTCCATATCTGATATTTTGGCCTCATTCCCACCACCTGCGGTTGCTAACCCAGCTGGTAATAATCGATGGCCTGGTGGTCTATTTGCCGAAAATGACTCTAGGTCCCGCTCGGACGCGGAAAAAGCACCTGAGAAAGGCATGCGGCGGTGCTGTGGTTTCCCTCTCTGGGCAGTTATCCTAGCTTGCATCATTATGCTCGCGCTCATTTCGGTCGCTGTGATAGTCCCGGTCGCGCTTACAGTTCTTCCTCAGTCACCTGGATCGGTTTCGGCGCCTCTTCCCCCAAAAAATTGCCGAGAAACCCACCCTTGTTTGAACGGAGGTATAAGCGTTGGGAATCTAGACTCATGTGGATGTGTTTGCGTCGATGGATTCGGCGGAGATAGATGCGCTATTGCGGGAGATAATAGCTGCACGACGATCAATATCTTGAATGATTCCTCTGGCTTCCAAAATGCAACGCTGGGTGCTTCTATTCTACGCTTATTCGAGGACTCCGAAGCAAACTTCAGCATTCCGCTTGACACATCCAAAATCCTCCGCCTTTTCAACCGCGAAAATGTTTCCTGCACAAGCCAGAACGCACTTGTGACCTTTAATGGAGCTAGTCGAAAACGAAATGAACAAGCAATTTCGCAAACTGATGCCATCTATGGTCGTGATGCAAACTCGCCATCACCCACTATAAACCACAAGTCGATCCGTAATCGCTTTACCCACAACTACCCGCTTTCTGAGAGGCAAGAAGGAAACCCTGACCTGCAGAACCCTACCCAATCTTCATTACCACCGTGGACCGCCCCAACAAATCCCCCGCCCCTGCCTACGCTTTCCCCCAGATTACTGAACTTTTCCCGAATTGCTGTCCTCTTTATATTCGGGGAGACGGAGGACATCGCTGATGCAGTCAACGCACATGATTCGATACAATCCTTCCTCCAAACCCCGGCAGGAGAATCAGATAGACGAATGTGGTCCATGGGGGTCAACTGCACATCGCAGGATTTCATCCTTGACTTTAGTAGGTTTACGATCCGATTGGATAATGGCACGATTGTTGGCGGGAAATAATTAAATTCCTCATTTTCAATCATCCTTTTCTGTATTGGTTCCCGATTTTTTTTAGTTTTATTTTTATTTTTTTTATTTTGCATTCATCTCTGGCGGATGGATGGACGGATGTGGATAGGTGGGTGGGATAGAATGTGACAGACAAGTGGACTAAATGCGGTTCGCTTAGAGATGCCCATGGGCAATGAACTTATCCCCCCTTCTTTTTTTGGCTTTTCTTTTTTATTTAAGCTGTAAAAGACCTCCAGTTCCTATTTGCTGTCCCCATCTTCTGACGAGATTCGCTCGCCACTCTTCCTGCCTGTTTTTATCCCGAACCACATCCTATTAGGTAACAATCCGCCCTCTTTTTTCCATTTTCTTTTTTGGATTTAATTAATGCAGGTCCAGCCGTTTAGTTTTACCATTGCCATTTATCTCCTCCCCAGCTCGCGTCGAGTCCGTCAGTGTTTTGCAGCCGTTTCATCTCCTCATAATATTCCATGCATATGCTTCTCCCCGCGTTGCTTCCCATGGTACCCTAGCTAGCAGCACCTTCCCTTGTGGAGCCCGTGTTTTCCATTCGTTCAAGACATATACCGTGCAGACACACTAGTTTAGGGACAGCCTTCACATTCAGCCGTAACACTGCCCTTACTGCTTAGATGGCTTCTTGCATTCATTTCGTTAGAGCCATATATATAAAACTATATTCATAACAACCAGGCAAATTAGTAGAACGCTGTGGGTATACCCAACACCTCTTCAAATCACTGATCATTACCCAAATCCATCGACTGCATCCAGACCATTTGATCTAGAGCTGGGATATAGTGATTGTGTAGGGTCGTGTCAGGGTTGGCATTTCGCCCTAGTCCAGGAGTAGTTTCCACGTATTGAGCTTGGGAAGCCATGTTCCACCGAACCTCACCCCACATCCGACATCTGGTCAAAAGCTTGGATGAATACTTGAGCAAATGGTCATCGCACTGAAGCTCCGGCTGCTTGCAGCTAAACTCCAGTTTTTGGAGCAGGCAGTCCATGGTCGATATTAGGTGAACCGTATTCCGCACCGCCTGCCAGTCCCACTCTGGATCCTTGAGTGTCGATAGGTGTTTCAAAGGTGTGATGCTCAGAATCATCTGGGACCAAAAATGAAAGGGCTGCCCAGCAAGCTTCGAGCAAGGGATCGTGTACAAATCATCTAGCCACTACTTGATGTTCTCAACTGACTGCCACAGGCACTCGAGGCGTTCGAAGCCCTGCAAGATCCCGCCTTCACACTGTCGCCCAGTGGTATCAGGAGGAGCTAAATCGGCACTACTGGAATAAGCTAGATGGTTTATATATAGTTCGACGTATCGCGCATGTGCATTGAGAATATCTGCAGGTGGAGGTATCAGCATTTTCGTCGGGGATATGAAATACTACGTTTGTTCCGCCGGGTAGCTACTTGCCTATTTGAGAAAGACCTGGTGGAAAGGAGGACCTTAGCTCATGCAGCTGCCTTCGGAGAGCTTTTAGATACAATAAATGAGGAGCTGAGGCGGGCGCAGTAGCTGACTCTGAATGAGCACACCCTGTTTCAGCTAGATGCCGAACATACTCCGCCTTTTGCTTTAGTAGCTGCAGGCGCTTGAGCGACAAATAACTTATCCGTTGGGCATGAGTCGCTAGTTGTGTTAGCTCTAAGCGCATCTTCCATCTGAGGCGTATGGCATTTTGACGCCCAAGGTGTGATGGAATACTAGGCATAGTCGAATGTAAGCATTGTTTAATCTTTCTCAACAAACGAAGGAGGTAAAAAAATAATTAGCAATCAGAAGTTTGGTGCTGACTTAGAACTTAGAACAAAACATGCCAGCACCGCCCGCTGCCTCTCCAACAACCCGTAGGGCCGGCTCTTTCTCATCACCACCTTCCTGCTAATAGCTTGGAGGTCTTTGACCTTGCGAATATCCTTCCACCCCAGTCCCGGAGAAAAAAAATATAACGGCAATACTAACAGCAATACCAAGGTACATGACGCGGTTGACGCTTTTAGCATACGCTGCGAGCACAGAAGTTAGCTGGGAGCCAGACACCAGGTCATTGATGGAGCGGACCCCGGCTGTATGACGTCTGGCGCATGGCCGACTTGTGCAACGCGCTGTTGGAGCTGTTGGCGAAGGCTGTTGCTGAAAATGGCATTTGCTGCGATCAGAGAGATGGAAGCGCCGATTTTTTGCCAAAAGATTATAATAGCCATGACTTGGGGGATCTGCTCTGCGGGCACGAGATTTTGTATAGCGATGTAGGGCTAGCGATGTTGGAAGACGCGAATTAGCGGGCGCCGGATACATTTAATTTACCAGAGACTATTGAAACTTGCAGCTGGTGTCGTGCAACCACTTACGACGCCGTAGAGAGTCTGGTACGCAATTCACTGCAGCCGGGGTCGTGGGACTAAGTGTTGACAAGAGGCCATAACCAATAGCTGATATTGCACCTCCCGCAGGAACAAATGGAAGATAGTAGCCCATAACGGAGACTTTGAAATATCCATGTTAGTCGGTGAGTAATAGAAAACGAGTGAAAACACCACGAGCGGAAATACCTACTCAGAACGCCTGAGATGACGGTAAAGAGGACCAATCCGAGCGTGATTGGGAGCATGTGCACCCCGCTCATCAATGGCGAATCATTGAGAATCGCCTGAAAATAGATTGCGATATAGAAATCAGCCACCAAAACGCTGGACAGGTTGAAGAACATCGTCATTGCAGCCGACCAAATGACTTTGTATTTGAGCATAGCAAACGGCACCACGGCCTCGTCTCCGTGCTGACGATCCTAGAGCACAAAGAAGCCGAAAGTGACGACGCCGCCAACTAGCAAGCCGATCACAACTAAGGTGTTCCAGGGATGTTGATTTCCACCAAACTGGAGGACCAAGAGAAACATCACGACCGCGGGACAAATGAGCATAAATCCCGGGAGGTCTAGCGATTTGATGACGGTACCAAGAATCTCTAGGGGAGCGCTTTTCTGTTTCCGTTCGGGAATCGTGTTAAAAAGAAGAAATCCGCCGACAATAATACCTAAGGGGAGGTTGATATAAAAGCCTGACACAGTAAAATGTCCGCAGGGGGCGAGCTTCAAAGCAGGATCTCAGGCAACGCACACCACCGCCACGACACATTTGTGGTAAAAGCCTCTCCGATGAGGGGCTAATGCAACCGGGCCTAGCTTGCCCATGCCCATGTTGATCCCTATCAAAAGCGCTTGTTTCCTTATCGGGAGGACGGAAGAAATGGTTGTCATAGCGCCGTTGGCCACTCCAGCAGACCCTACACCTGTAATAACGAGGCCAATGATGAACATGGGGGACGACTGGGCCGCTCCACATATGGCAGAGCCAACCTCGAAGACAAAAAAGAGCACAAGGAACGTCCACTACACGATTATCTTGTCAGAATTTTATTTATTGAACGTGCGCGAGGAATTGGCCGTAGACCAATGCATACCTTAATGGGAAACTGGCTATAAATCTTGCCACTCAACGGTTGGAACGCGGCGCTTCCAAGCTGGTAAGCGCCGCCATACCTAGGCAGGATAGGTCAGCTCCTAATAGATAGCAGCGGTGACGAGCTCAACGTGTACATATGTACTTACCAACCGACGTCCACCAGTGTGTCAAAGTCGGAGGTTATGGCTGGAGTGGCCGTGGAGATTACGGCAATATCAATGAAGAATAGAAAATAGGCCAGTGTAACTGATGTGAGGATAAGTGTGAGGGCGAACCCGTTAGGATACTCGTACTTGAGCTCTGCATCATCGCTAGAGATGCTTTTCTCGGAGTCATCTTTCTTCTGCACTGAGCTATTCTGCCAAGACTTGGGTGAGCTTATTGGAGGCCCATCCGAAGTATGAGAACTTGTCTCCGCCATTTGCAAGACGTGGTTTTTGTCCAAGTGCTATGGCGGAAGAACTTGTGGTGCTGCTAGTATGATACCGAAATGGTCACCGGATCATGACAAGAATACATAAAGGAATGGCATTCCATTTTTGCTGATAAAGATTCCGTCCATAATCCAGACAAGGGTTCAGCGGGAGTGTAGAGTCTGTCTGGATGTGATTCCATCACGAAATCCGATCTCAACCTAGACTCAGGTGTAGCATTGAGTTTCCGGTATAACGCCTTTTGATCAACTCTAGGGCACATTTGTAATCCATATTGGACCCTTCCTGGAGTGAATAATGGGCCGGAGAGTGGGCCGGAGATCCCTCTCTAAACTCGAACTTGCTTACCCTTAGAGTAGAGCAGAGCAGAGCAGAAGAATCGATAATCCTCAATAAAGGGAATTTCGGAATGACAGCGATTGTGCACTCGGAAGAAGCTGCATCAACGGCGAAGTCCATGTTAGCCCATGGTTACTTTTGCTGGAGGCAACACGGCGTTGGGTCCCTTGCGCCATAGCTACGGACTTGCCGTCTACGATCATGGTGGCCGTCAACCGACGCCACCACTGCCTTCGCCTTCGGTGGCAGTTTGAAGACGGTGCATGGAGAGCGCCTACTCAAGCTTCTGGCCTGAGATGCATAGGCGAAAGCACCATGAACGGAGTTCGCTCCTAGAACCGGGCTTCCTTTCAAACCAAGCAAGCACTCAATCGTAGAGTGGCTGGCTGCCCTCAGACGCTCCGAAAGAAAACATGGTCCATTTGATCAAGCTACGGAGGATTTGCTCGAGATGCCCGCTGACCTAGCTGCTTAGTTCCCCAAATGCCCGAAGGCACAATGTGGTTTAAAAAAAAATCTTATCGTGGCCGACGACAACGATGCAGGAGAAGTAATCACCTGGCTTCTCACAAAGGAGGAATAACGTGGCATAATGCTTTATGCTTTATTCTAGGCACAACGAACGCACTCGGGAATGTCAACCGCTATCCACAAATAGTACATACAGTGTCCGATTCTGGCATCGTGTTGTTCCTCATTCTTTGTACATGTCAAGATGTTCTGAACCATCATGATATGCTCGATAGGATGTCCGGCATTCCGTCAATAAAAGCCACCACTTGGCCTCCGCACCTGAATCCTATATAAAATCCAATGAAGCAACTGGAGTCTGCCAGAGGATCACGTAAATTGCCGCATGCATTGAGAGGCTGAGTTGAAGGTCCGTCACTCAGACGCCGTATGAGAAGGACGTCGTGGAAGGTAGCATTGGGCTATGCTCGGGAACAACGATAATCCGTGGGTGGGGCCAACACAACATGGGGAAAATTCAATGGGACGGACTAACGCAACAACTATCCGATGAAGATATTACGCATAAATTCCATTGAATGGATTGCTGGTAAGAAATGCTGTGTAACGAATCTGGTTAGACACGGGTTGCACTCGGGAATATCTCGGTACCTAGATTGGTCCAGGGACCACTCCTGAAAAGTTTTCATCTCCTATTTTCATGTCTCTTCTCTACCTTGTA